>ML432984.1:42535-117566 GCA_005239525.1 Nicotiana knightiana
TCACGATACCCAACAGAGGAAAATTTGGGCCGTGACAGTCTTCCTCACCCAGCCTCTTCTCGATTCTGCAACTCCACGAGCTCTTCTCCGACCATCGCACCTGCGCAAACTAGCCGTAGGTGCGGTCATACCAGAACCAAAAACCTTCAGCAATGCAACATGAAATCAAAATGATCCGGACCCCGTCCAAACATACCGACAAGTCCTATAACATAACACGGACCTACTCGGGGCCTCAAAACACACATAGCTATCCAAACGACGAATCACACCTCAATTCGAAATCATTGAACTTTGAAACTTCAACTTCCACAACCGATGCCGAAACCTATCAAATCACGTCTGATTGTCCTCAAATGTTGCACACAAGTCACATTTGACCTTACGGACCTGCTCCAACTTCCGGAATTGGAATCTGACTCCGATATCAAAAAGTCCATTCCCGATCAAACATTCCAAAATTCCAACTTTCGCCATTTCAAGCCAAACTTTACTACGGACCTCCAAATCACAATCCGGACGTGCTCCTAAGTCCAGAATCACCCAACGGAGCTAACGGAACCATCAAAAATCCAATCCGAGGTCAATTAATCAAAAGTCAAAATTTGGTCAAACCTTTCAAATTTAAAGCTTCTAGCTGAGAACCATTCCTCCAAATCAATTCTGAATAACCTGAAAACCAAAATCGAAGATTCACATAAGTCATAATACATAATATGGAGCTACTCATGCCCTCAAAGAACCAAGTGAAGTTCAAATTCTCAAAACGACCATTCAGTTCGTTACATCCTCCCTCACTTAAACATACATTCGTCCTCGAACGTGCCAGAGTTGTTCCAAAAGCCATCAAATCGCCGTGTAACCTTACCATGCACATACCCGGGATGATACCACATCACCATATCCCACATATATCTGATAACATAACATAACTGAAATTTCTTCATCCAACCTAGCCCATAAGCCTTAGAATCCAATTTCTACATCTGATATTTCTATAAGATCAGAATCTCGCATGAACACACTGTATAAGTCTGAACAAGATGTATCAAGCCATAGTCATAACCCAAGTTGAAATCACATGATATACCATATAACTCAAACACTCATAGCGATAATTTCTAATCATAGTAGCTGCTCAAACAACCCAATGCCGGTAATACACCTCTTATCGAACAAAGCCTCATTATAACACCTTCATATACTGCCAATGATGAAAGAACACGCAGAAACTCATAACCATTCGTCGGATCAACAAGTTGTGGAACTCCATATCCTTCGATAGGATTTATAGCAAATGCCAATCAGCATCAATATCCTTCCAAATATACGCAACCAGATCCGGTAGCACCCATTCTAGGTACAATGACCTCCTCCCACCTAACATAATCACTCTAATGACATGACACATCAATACATTTTAAAGCCACAACCCGTGCACCAAATAGCAACATTTCAAATGTACTCAACCCTGAAAATGCCTCAAACGAGAGGACTGTTCTGCCAACTTAACAAGTACCATCACAACGCCATGCTAAGAGCCTAGCACACACCGTAGAAGCAAAACACACGAATCCAACCCAAAGGATCATATCTCAACATAACTTCGCTACAATGCGTGACCCCATCCAAACACTGGTCCATATTATATACCTCAATCCGCCTTGCTCAAAATCAATAACCACGCAAAATTCAACATCAAGTACCCAAAGTGCATTACCATAACCATGGAGAATCAGAAGATACAATGCCACACAAAATCCGAAAGAACATAATCAATATGCCCTCAATCATGTAATACCCAATTATTCATCTAACTCAAATTCCACTATAAGACCACAATAGAATTGCACCATGTGTGCCTAAAACCAACGAATCACAACTCCTCGTAGCATAGAAGAGTAACTCATAAATCATTTCAGAACATGAATAAGCTTAGCAACAACCGAATAGCACATCCCTCAACAATAGCATTATGGAGCCCACCAATCCAACTCGGTGAAGATTACACATCCTAATTGGGACTACTCTGGTCATCCACAAATAAATAAACGACCCTCCGAAGATCCACAATGACTTACCCATAACACATACCATTTCCCTGACTATCTTTGGCCGTATTTTCACAGTCCACAACCACGAAATGATCTTCTCATGAGAACTCCTAGTCTCCAAATCTGTAGAGCACACGAATCACCATATCCGACCCCAACTCCACCGCCCGGATATCTGATACATCTCTATACACGATCATCCCACGAGGAATACTTCAAAAATTCTTCTGTGCCACAAAGAATAATTTGAACATCAGCAGTCGATCAATCAGGAGAGTGTCGCCACACCAATGAAGTATCCATAAATCAAAACACAGTGCCCCTTCTGAAACTTACACCATTATCAAGCCATATCTATTAGTAATATCATCTATCTAATCATCTGAGATCGTCCATGCTGCCTAAGAATTCAAGACCTTCCTTTCAAAATCGAATTGTGACCTTGCACCTGCAAATCTCAATACTACACAACACACCGCACCCATTATGCCATCATATGAAAGATATGAAAATCTCAAAACCAACTTCGAGTCGCAAGCAACTACATACTCGATTAGCCAAGAACTTTCCATTTGATTTCATCCTGGAGAAATCACCATACGCAACATGCCCCCCACACCAGTAGGAAATACACATATCAAATCGTGGTAGGAACCATCAAGAACTCTCCGAAATACATTTGAACTTAACAACCATCAGGACTGAATCCCTCTAACTCAACCAAGCTACGCAGGCCATCAAAACCCCAAGAACATTGCCACGAAGCACCTGTAGAAACTCACCACATCACAAGTACCCAAAGAACAGATCATATCTTTTACTGTACTGATCCAACCTACTATCAAGTTGTCCCCAATTTCTCCGAGTCCTTCCGAATTGCTTTCAAATTGATACTTCTTCTTGCTAGAACACTACTAACCTTAATCAAAACTTACCCCACGAACTTTAGCATAGAACCACACCGCCCTAAGGCTCATAAACCGTTGTATCCCTTCTTAAGCACCCCCAAAAGTACCATAACCGAGACATACACTCTGAAGAGACCTTCTATGGATTTAAGCTATTATTTCACTTTCCTGATACTAAAATGTAGAATCCACAACGATATAGAAATATTGCGAGTCTCGAAACCATCAAATGAAATTCTCAGTTTCTAGCCATATACAATTCTGGAAAATTCCAAATCGCTACATATAAATCTTGAATTCATTAGAACCATTCTTTAGAGTCATCCACTCTTCTCAAATCTCAATTAAATCGACCCAACGGACCGAACGACTTGTGCCCCATTAGCACACCAACACCCAAGGGAGTAAACCACACTCCTAAGCAACTAAGAAATTCCTACTTCATGTACACTACATCCTTCACGAATTAACTACTCAATTATTTTTATGATTCCCATATAACCATAGAGTTTAATACAACCCGTATCCAGAAATTTCCTTACTCGAGTCATCCTCAATCTCAACCACTATAGTAATAACTGATTCACCAGTATACCTCAAACCGAAACTAATACAACATATCATCGTGCAATCAACTCATCGATGGCAGACTCCCCCACTTGGCTCAAAGCCCTAGATCAAAACACACAATAACTCACAATGCCCATACTATATTACTGCCATATTACCGTAGTGAGATTCAACTAAACCTTCATAAGCCCAGATAATACCACCCATCCGGTATCTCAAATCATCCGAAAATCTTGCATTCACCCTTGTAATAGTCAAGCCAACTTCCACAATCGAGTCAAACTCAAATTACAACATATATCATACATGTCGCGCCTCCTTTTTTCCTCGCGGAGTCCGAGGTTTTTACATCTTTTGGGACAACTCATTTCCTTTTTGGGAAGGGGTATGGAATTTGAAGAGTCGCCACCAACGGATTTAAGGTGCGTTAGGTCACCTAATGCAAGTAACTCATAAACCGGTTTATGTTACCAGAGATTGGGTAAGGGCTCGAAATTACCTCGAGGGAAAGGTGTTAGGCACCCCTCGAGGTCCATAATGGTGGGTCCCGACCTAACTCATTTTAGTGAATTAGTCATAAAGCAATTTAAAAAAGTAAATACCATTCAAAACGGGAATAAAAAGGGGGTCCTAGATTTATTAGCCTATAGGGTCATTTCTATGCAATACTCGGTAAACTTTCCCCAAATAGAGGTGTTACGCGTAGCATTAGCGCACAGGTCACCATATCCTTTACTACCCAGTTAATCTCCCCTTAATTACTACTTAAGTGATTCTAATTGAATACGTACTCTGTGCGTGCATTACCCGCCCCTTTACCTATGGCCCTGGAAGTGTTTAGGACCTCTATTAAGGTGGTTCTAGACTCACCTATAGTGCTTAAAAAGAGAAAATCTAAGCGACAAAAAAAAACATATAGGACTGTCATATAACAAAGAAGTGAAAGGCTCACATTTACCTCCACAAATGAGAAAACAATTGCACGTCTCAAACAACAATTTTAAATACTTTAAATTCCTATAGCAGGATATCTAGGTGAGCACAAAAGCAGAACCAACATATGTTAAGGCGAAGCAGTGAACACCTAATTAGTTTGCCTACTGATTTTTATGGCTTACTGAATCTGGGCAGAAGCCTATAGACATAGTATCTAAGTGTGAATCAGACCATAATAATAAACTAGCGATTGACTTATAACAAACAAATTTTTATCTATTTAGACCCTATAGGCATGCTGTCTATGCACTGAAAATGATCACAAGAATTACTTCAAGACATATAAACACAGAAATTGATTTTACATATTTATCTCTACAAACATGATATCTAAGTGTCAAACTGTTTTTAAACTTGTTCCTTATAGGCATGACGGCTGAGTGTTCATACTGATTTCAAATATGATTTCCTAAGGACATGATATCTAAGTGAGCAGAATATTATACGAATTTGATAATTCCCAAAGGAAGATCCTATGGGCATGGTTTCTAATGCACATTGAGACTTGAATATATGCATGAATATGAATCTTTGATACAAAATTGATAAACGTCCCATAACAGGATTTCTAAGATGTAAAATGGAAATCCAGGACAAATAACGAGATAAGTCCTATAGGCATGATTTCTAATGCATATAAACAATCACAACAATCCCATAGGCATGATTTCTACCCGATCCCAACAAAGATATATAAAATTCCTTCCCAACTTTACTAATAACCCCAATATCTGTTTTACAAGAATTATTATTACAGACCAAATGTAAATTGAATTGCAGAATGAAATTACTATGCTATAGGGAGCCCAGATAGGCCCAAATAAAACCTGGAAAACCAAGCCTTCACCCAAGTCTGAAATGCCAGTATCTCATAGTACCAAGAAGGTATCCTGGTCTGTCAAAGTTCCCAAGCGTCTCAGGGACCTTGGGCAATGCTCACACCAGGAATCCTTTGAAAAAAATAGTTTTGTGCATAAGTGTGGAAGAGCTAGCCCCAGTGTGTCAGAGTTCGGAGGAGTCTCATGGACTCCTAGGCAGTGCTCACACTGGAGAGGCAGGGCCCTAGATATTCTAAGAGTAGGAGTTGAAATAGTATATGAAAATAAGGAATATTTTTGAGAAAATAGTTTAGGAGTAAAATAGGAATAAACAGAGTCATTTCAACACTCTGAGTTCCAACAAAGGTTTCCAGCAATCAAACAAGGGACAAAAACATGATCACAACCATTTCAAAGCAAAGAATTCACATTACCTAGATTAGTTCATTAATTAGCACTAGGTGGGCATATAACATGCTATAAACAAACAACTACACAGAGAAAGGTAGCAGGGGTTAGGAACACATAAGACAGGGTGAGAGTGGAAGCATGCTAGTTAACAGAACATAAAGCAGGTTGACAGCATATGACATAGCAACATGGATAGACATGTTGATTAAAAGCCACAAACAGGAAGCACATAAGTTAATGTGGTAACAACCAGATTACTGAATGAGACATAGCATACTGATTAAGAGTCATAAACCGGGAAATATATAAGTCTAACTGCATGGGATAACAGCCAGATTACTGAACATGACATAGCAACAGAAGCAACAAACATTAAGGGCATAGGTCTAAGTACACAGTAGTAATCATGCTGATTGTGAGCAATAGACATGAAAGTCATAGGAGTCTGGCTTCATAGAAGTACTCAGGCTATCTAATATCAATAAACAGGGAAGACATAGGTAGTCATGCTAATTGAAATGTATACACAGGAAAGACATGGCTTAAAACTACGCAGAAGTGGTCATACTAATTGAGGTTTAAGTACAAAAATAAAACTAGTGAATGAAAGCAATAAACATGAAAGATAGAGGTTAAAATGCAGGAGTAAAGATACTGATTAAAAGCAATAACAGGAAAGATAGAAGTTTAAATACAGAAGTAAACATACTGATTAAAAGCAATAACAGGAAAGCACATAGGTTTAATCTTCATAGAAAATGAATGACAAGAGGAGTGGAGACATACAAGTTAAAGATGGTAAAATAGAAGGTGAAAATATGCAGAACCCAGTGGTCTAGCCTTGGCTTTCAGCCGGCTAGATAATGTAGCAAGTACGAAATGGCAGGAAGAGGGAATGCAAGCAAAGTTTTTGTCTGTGTGTGTTTCTGAATTGTGTTCATGTGTTTAGAAGAATCAGAATGAGAGTTTATATATCCCTTAGTAAGGGAAACAAATAAGGCAAGAATAACTCAGAGTTCATAAAACAGGTTAATCAAATAAATCAACCAGTTAATTGGGGAATTAACCCAATCAATTCATACAGAAAATCCGGGAGAGACCCCTTAGAATAGGCAGAGGCAATTAACAGTACAAATTAGAGTTCAAATAAGGTAACAAATTACTCATATACCATATAGGGGTCAATTAAACCCCTAAATCGGACTAGTAGTTTAATTAAGGCAATTACTAATTAAAGTCACAAATAAGGAAATAGGTAAAATCACAAAGAAATACTGATTTTAACAGGAAAATATAATTCGAACACTAAATAAAATTAATCAATATATTTGATTGACAGAAATAAACAAATAACGGAAAAAAGATTGAAGCAATCATTGTAGGAAACAAAAAGACCTAGGGTTTAAGCATATATACAAAAAACAGTTGAAATAGCAAAGGATAATCAGATTCAAACACTTGAAAGTCAAAAAAACCTTTTGAAGAAAACTTAGAACAAAATCCTAATTTCAGAAAAGCACTGGAATCGAATAGTAATAACGAAAACAGAAGATTTACTGAAGAAACATACCAAATAAAACTTAAAACGTTTTAGATCTATAAGGATATGAATAGACCCAAGTAGTCATAAGATTATGGTTTTCGAAAATGACAGAGATGAAAGGAAACTCGATCTAAAATCATAGATGTGAACCATGAATAAGAAGAAAATAGTACTCACGAACGGAAATGGCCGTAGACATGCCTGTGAGAAAGGTTTCGAACAAAACCGGTTGAATCTCTTTGAGATTCTCCCATAAATCAACGAAATCGAACAACCAGAAGATGTAGAAGGCCGGCAAAGGCCGGAAAATACTGAGAAACCTCATGAACGGTGAGGTTTTACGGTGAAGGCGGCTAGGTTTTAGGGGAGTGATTGAGAGAGAAGGGAGGAGGGAAGGGGATTGAAGGGCGGCAGATTTTTGAAAATGGGGTAGGGTTTAGGTCGTTTGGGTAATTAAAAAAGAAAAGTGTGTCCTGGACCATTGATCTTCTGAGATCAACGGCCAAGATCGAATGTGGGTTGGGCGGGTTATAAGAATTGGGTATTGGGTTGATAATTGGGTTGGCTAGTTGTTGGGCTAATTCCGAAAATTAAAAGAAAAGAGGCTATATTTTAAATACCCACTTAATTCAATAAAATATTTTATAAAAAAATAGTTAATAAATGATGAAAATTTCTATTTGTGTATGAAAATGATTTAAATAATTACTTTAATATTATAAAAAATATGAAAGATCATTTTCGTATAAAAATAAAGTGATTATGCACACATGGGCTATTATTGCAAAGTTATTACAATTATAACCTAAAGATGTAAATATAATTATGCATAAAATGGTTAAAGCTTAATATAAATATAAACGATAAAAAATTAAGCAATAAAATTATTATAAAATTATTTGTGATACAATTAGTAATTATTTAGATAATTAAATAATGGAATAAATTAATTAAAATCCTTTAAAATTACAGAGAATTATGAAAAAATACTAATTGATGCTCATGCACTATTTTAAAAATAATATAGGAAAAATTGGGTATCAACAATTGCCCCTCTTTACCCGGGAAGGATGAAAGAGTTGTCGAGTAAAGATATGATGGCCAAATTTGACCGAGTAGGGTGATTTGAGAGACATAGGCCGCACTATGATTTCTGAGCTGCCTACATATCCCTGGTTTTACAGGAGTCAGGCCGTGTGTAGTTCTGGATTCATCGGCAGAATATACCGATGAGGTTATCACAAAAACGGACACAAGGTTTTGGAATAGGTGAAATGGTTGCGGTGCGACCAAGTTTGAAGTAGTGAAGGAGCTGGAGCGGGATTGCTCCTGTTGGGGTAATGGTTGCTCGTCGGGTTACCTGCAAATAAAAGATGTACTACAAGCATATATTCGTGCATGAATTTAAACATGATGCAAATTCCCTTTAGACCATGAGAATTGTCTTTGGACGGTTGAGGATGGCGTCCTTAGACCATGATGTACGGGGCCATGAACTATGCAACAAGGGATTCGCAGGCCATGAAATGATGTTCTCGGGCCATGAAAATGGTGCCTCCGAACCATGACGCCTTTGAATAATGATATGCAAGTTTAGGAGATCCTCAGGCCATGGCATGGTGTCTTCCGACTATGAGGATGATGCTTTCATACTATGACGCCTTCGGACAAGTTGGCGATATTTCAGCCCATAAGGTGCAAAATATGATGCTAGAAGCAACAAGACAAGGCTTAATCTTGTAGGAAGTTGAGGGCACAGCTTAGCCCCGAAAGAGAATAATGCGAGGTTTAGGACAGAGCAACATCTGTATTTATGCAAAGAGAGACAATGCTTAGTCTCGTGGGGGGAAGGCAGAGCTTAGCCTTATGCAAATGGAGAGGCCGGGCTTAGCCTCATGCAAGATTCGAGACAATTCTTAGTCTCATGCAAGGAGAAGGCAATGCTTAGCCTTTTGCAGATAAGGAGGCAATGCTTAGCCTCGTGCAAGATTTGAGACAGTTCTTAGTCTCATGCAATGGGAAGACAGAGCTCAACCTTATGCAATTAAGGAGGCAGGGCTTATCCTCATGCAATATTCGGGACAGGGCTTAGTCCCATGCAACATTCGGGACAGGGTTTAGTCCCATGCAAGGTGAAGGTAATGCTTAGCCTTATGAAGATAGAGAGGCAAGGCTTAGCCTCATGCAAGATTCGGGACATGGCTTAGTCCCATGCAACATTCGGGACATGGCTCAGTCCCATGCAAGGTGAAGGCAATGCTTAGCCTTATGCAGATAGAGAGGCAAGGATTAGCCTCATGCAAGTTTGAGACAGAGCTTAGTCTCATGCAGATAAAAGGCAATGCTTAGCCTTTGTTCGAATATGGAGGCAGGGTTTAGCCTCATGCAAGATTTGGGACAGGGCTTAGTCCCAATGCAAATAGAATAGATAATAGATGATGGCAGAGTATTTCTTAGCTGGAAATGGATTCGGTATCTTTTTTGTTATGAAGATCGTGATTCCATGCATATTCCTTGTTCCTGCATTCAAAGAAAAATTGTGAGTTCTGTAAGGGGGAGGGGGGGGAGCCGGTTTTTGCCTCCGTTGACTTGCTTGATCTGCTTCGCTCTGTCTGAAGATCCTGTTCAAATTATCGGGAGAAACATTTTTGAAACAGAGTTTATTTCAAAAGCAGGCATGCATAGTTTTCAAAGACATAGTACAAATATAGTTTTAAAAATTGGTTAGATGAACCAGTGACTATGACACGATCAGAGTCATCGCGACTTCCTTTGCTGTAGAATTTTGAGGGTCTTCCTCAAAATTCTGCCGCAGTTAAATGGACAACATTTCTGACTGCTCTATATGCTGCGATCGGATGAGCTTGCTTCGGAATTTTGAAGGTCTTCCTCAAAATTCTGCCCCAGTTTCTGATTGTAGAGAAAATAGAAATTTTATTGAATTGTGACCGAACCCACAGGGCTGCCTACGTATCCCCTTTTTAATGGGAATCAAGTCGAGTGTAGTTCAATTTACATCATATGCGGAAAACATAAATAGTTTACACATAATATCTCTTGACTGCATCCAAATTGATCGGCTTTGGCCAGACTTCTCCGTCCATTTCCGCGAGTATGAGGGCTCCTCCTGTCAGAACTCTGTGAACCATGTAAGGACCTTGCTAATTGGGTGAGAATTTCCCTTTGGATTCATCTTGATGTGGGAAGATTTTCTTTGACACCAGCTGCCCCGGTGTGAACTGACTCGGCTTAACTCTTTTGTTGAAGGCTCTGGACAGTTGTCTGTGGCATACTGCGTTCATCCTCTTTCCGTCTATGAGGGCTAGCTGTTCATAACGGCTCCTTATCCATTCTGTGTCACTGAGTTCAGCTTCTTGTATGATTCTCAAGGAAGGAATTTCCACTTCGGCAGGAATAACAGCTTCAGTACCATAAACCAGCAAATAGAGAGTTGCCCCGGTTGATGTGCGGACTGTGGTACGGTATCCTAATAAAGCGAACGGTAGCTTCTCGTGCCATTATTTGTGATTTTCTACCATTTTCCTCAGTATCTTCTTGATGTTTTTGTTGGTGGCTTCCACAACTCCATTCATTTGAGGTCTATATGATGTGGAATTCTTGTGCTTGACTTTGAAAGTCTCATACATGGCTTTCATCAGATCACTATTGAGATTGGCGGCATTGTAAGTGATGATGGACTCTGGAACTCCGAACCGACAAACAATCCGGTCGCGGATAAAATCCGCAACTACCTTCTTAGTCACAACTTTGTAAGATGAGGCTCCAACAGATTTAGTGAAGGTGTCGATAGCCACTAAAATAAATCGATGCCCATTTGAGGCGGCGGGCTCGATAGGACCAATGACATCCATTCCCCAGGCGGCAAAGGGCCAAGGTGAGCTTGTTGCATTAAGCTCGTTTGGTGGCACTTTTATCATATCTGCATGTACTTGACATTGGAACATACCAGATGCAATATGTTTCCATGGTCATCTAGAAATAAGCGGCCCTAAGTATCTTCTTGGCCAGGACAAAGCCATTCATATCGGGTCGCAGGTCCCAACATGTATCTCCTCGAGCAATTTAGAAGCTTCTTTTGCGTCGACACACCTTAATAGTCCCAAATCAGGAGTTCTTCTATATAGGATTCCTCCACTATGGAAAAAATGATTGGATAATCTCCGAAGCGTGCGTTTCTGAGTATGGTTTGCATGCTCCGGGTATTCTCCTTTTTCCAGATACTCTTTGATGTCGTGGAACCAAGGCCTTCCATCCATTTCCTCTTCGACATGAGCACAATATGCCGGCTGGTTATGGATCCTTATTGGGATAGGATCAATGAAGTTCTTATCTGTATGATGTATCATTGTTGACAAAGTGGCCAATGCATCGGCAAACTTATTTTGAATTCTGGGAACATGCCGAAACTCTATCTTTGTGAACCTTTTCTTCAATTCCTGCACATGGTGCATATATGGAAATATCTTGGAATTCTTGATGGCCCATTCTCCTTGTACTTGGTGCACAAGTAGATCTGAATCGCCGATTACCAGTAGTTCCTAAATGCTCATGTCAACAACCATGTTGAGTCCTAATGCAAGCTTCGTATTCTGCCATGCTGTTAGTGCAAGGGAATTTGAGTTTCGCAGATACCAGATAATGCTGACCAGTTTCTAATACCAAGACGGCTCCAATTCCGACACCTTTGAAATTTGCTACTCCGTCAAAGTTTATTCTCCAACCGTCGTAGGACTCATCGATGTCTTCTCCTACGAATAGTACCTCTTCATCGGGAAAATACGTTTTCAGGGGGTCGTATTCTCCTCCTACAGGGTTTTCAGCAAGATGATCCGCCAGTGCCTGTCCCTTGACTGCTTTCTGAGTTACATAGACAATGTCGAATTCGCTCAACAGGATATGCCATTTAGCCAGCTTTCCGGTGGGCATGGGGTTTTGAAAGATATACTTCAAAGGATCCATTCTCGATGTGAGATATGTTGTATAATCACAGAAGTAATGCCTTAGCTTCTGAGCTATCCAGATCAGAGCGCAACAGGTACGTTCCAGTAGAGAGTACCACGCTTCATAGGGGGTAAACTTCTTACTCAGGTAATAGGGGACCTATTCTTTTCTCCCTGTCTCGTCGTGTTGTCCCAGAACGCAGCCGAAAACTCCATCTAGTACTGCAAGGTAGAGTAGCAATGGTCTACTTGGCTCTGGCGGAACCAAGACTGGTGGTATTGATAAGTACTCCTTGATTTTGTCAAAAGCCCTTTGACAATCTTCGGTCCAACTAGTCGTTGCGTCCTTCTTCAACATCTTAAAAATTGGCTCACATATAACTGTGGACTGGGCTATCAAACAACTGATGTAGTTGACTTTTGATGGATTCAATTTTATCCTACGACGGCTGACAATGAATCCCAATAACTTTCCGGATGGAACCCCGAATGCACACTTTGCGAGGTTTAATTTCAGGTTGTACTTTCGCAGTCTGTCAAAAAATATCCTCAAGTCTGCTATATGATTCATGGCCTTCTTGGAATTAATGATGACATCATCCACATACACCTCAATATCCTTATGTATCATGTCATGAAAGATAGTAGTCATGGCCCTCATGTAGGTGGCCCCAACATTCTTTAGGCCAAACGACTTCATCTTATAGCAGTACACCCCCTATGGTGTAATGAAAGCTATTTTCTCAACGTCTTCTTCGTCCATCCAGATCTGATGGTAACCGACGAAATAATCTACAAAGGACTGAATTTCATGCTTAGCACAATTTTCAATTAAGATGTTTATGTTTGGAAGCGGGAAATCATACTTTGGGCTGGCTCTCTTGAGATCCCAATAATCAACACAAACTCTAACCTTCCCATCCTTCTTCGGAACTGGCACGATGTTGGCTAACCATGTGGGATATTCAACTACCCTGAGGACCTTGTCCTTGAGTTGCTTGGTAACCTCCTCTTTGATTTTCATGCATATATCAGGCTTGAATTTCCTGAGTTTCTTCTTTACTGGTGGACACATCGGGTTTGTGGGCAATTTGTGGGCCACAATATATATACTTAATCCGGTCATATTGTCGTATGACCATGCCAAAACGTCCTCATACTCTTTCAAGAACTGAGTGTACTCTTCTTTTTCTGACGACGACAAGTGAATGTTGATGCGGGTCTCCTTGACGGTTTCGAAACCTCCCAAGTTAATTATCTCAGTTTCGTCCAGGTTGGACTTGGGCTTGTTCTCAAAATCCTCTACTTCTCTGACGATTTCCTCGGGTATGACATCCTCTTCTTCTAAATCACTATCCTTTTGTTGCATTGCCTCATTACATGTCACAGTTGGCGTTTCATCAAGATGGGAAATAGTAACTCTGTATGGATAAATATATGGGAAAAGTGGTAATAATAAACATCGATTCATTGGAAGTGTCAAGCAAATGCAATTTTCAATAATTTAAACAACTTTTTGGAACATTGGAAATATTATTTAAAACAAAATGCTAAAAGGGAAATCATTTTTTCTTAAAAAGCAAAATAAATAATGCTATTCAGCCTTCCTACCCCGGGACTCGTCGGGCCCTAGATGGTCTGACAGTCCAATTCTTGAGGAATGTTCCTCTCTCCACAGATCAGATGGTAGGGACTTCCTCCTCCTCCTCAACAATTACGCAACAGTCCATATCATCATCTTTTAGAAATAGGTTCCTCAAGGATGCCAATGCTTCTTCCTCCTCTGATCCCTATATAAAGTAGGTCTGATGGAAAGTCTGACTCGGGTGTGGCACATGCTACTCGAGTGGATAGTATGGACCACGCTATGGTGGTAACCAATCTTGGTATTCTTGCCAGGTGTATTGGTATCCCAACCCAAAAGTGGTACCATGGTGCTTTGGCTGTATTGGTTTGGAGATGCCCTGAAGATTCTTACCAAGCCCCTTGCCGAGCTCATATCCTCTTCATGCTAGCATGCTTTCTATCTTGCTACTCCACCACTTATCTTTCTCGATCACGTTCACCCGCTCGATACGATGGTAGGTCTCTCCACCTAGCTTTCTTCTATTTTCAATCACCGGGATAGTCTGACTAGTGTAAATGAGGTTGCTTCCATCTCCATGGATAATTACTTCCTGGTGGTTCTACTCGAACTTCACAGTCTGATGTAAGCTTGATGCTACAGCCCCAGCAGCATGTATCCATGGTCTTCCCAGCAACAGATTGTAGGATGCAGATATATCCAGTACGTGAAACTCGACATCGAACCATGTAGGCCCAATCTGTAGACAGAGATTAGTCTCTCCAATGGTGGCTCTCTGAGACCCATCAAATGTTTTTACATTCATAGTTCCTTTCCGTATCTTGTGCAAGCCTTTGCCCAACCTCTTCACTGTTGTTAATGGGAAAATGTTGAGACTGGATCCTCCGTCGATCAGAACTCTGGCAATGAACTTGTCTTCACATTGCACTGTAATGTGCAGTGCCTTGTTGTGATTCAAACCTCTAGGAGGAAACTCGTCCTCGTGAAAGGTGATTTTGTGGCTCTCCAACACCTGTCCTACCATATTGTCCATTTCTCCACCAGTGATGTTATTGGGTACATATGCTTCACTCAACACCTTCATTAGAGCATTCCTGTGTGGCTCAGAATTTTGCAACAGCAACAGTATAGATATCTGAGTGGGAGTCTTGTTCAGATGATCGATGATAGAGTACTCTCTCGCTTGTACTTTCTTCCAAAGGTCATCTGGACCGATTTCAATAACGGGCGGTTTGCTAGAAGCTTGCTTACTGGTTTCTCCTAAGTGTTCAGTGTATAAACCCTTCTTGTTCTGGTCATCCCTTGTCAGCGCCATGTTCTTCTGTCTTTGACTTTCCCTATCTTCTAGCCTCGGCCACATAATCCCAAGGTATATCATTGGTACTGAAGGGCGGTGTGGATGCCACCGTTACAATGAAAGGTATGGCCACCTCCACTTCAAATGGAGTGGGTATTGCTGCGGGTGGAGTTACTTCTACTTCTAAAGGAACCGATGCAGCTACCTCAACTCCAACTGGCGGCCGTGTCTACACCACAATGGGATTTATTGTGACTGCAGGTTTCTTAGGATCGTCACTTTCACGAATAAGCCCGATTGATCCCTCGGGATCCCACTCTTCATCAGTTTCTATCACATTGACTCCTCCACCCGTATTATCTGGGAGACGATTGTGGTGGACATTAGGTGCCGTTTCCTTTGCCTGGATGACCTTATTATCAATCAAGGTCTGGATCTTATCCTTCAGTGTCCGGCACTCGTCAATGGTGTGCCCTTTCATAATAGAATGATATGCACATGTTTTATTTGGGTTGAACCATTGGGATGAATTCTCCATGGCCACAGCAGGGATAGGGGTGACGTAACCAGCAGCCTTCAACCTCTGATATAGCTGGTCAATGGGTTCAACAATGGCCGCGTACTGTTTGGGTGGTTTGCGGTCAAAATTAGGCCTGGGTTTTTGGTAATTTGGACGAGTTGAAGGTGACTGATAATAGGATGGTTGGGCGTTATAGGTGTGGTAGGCGGTGGCTGGTTGGGAATATCCGAGAGGTGATGGTTGGTATGTGGGTAGAGGTGTTTGGTATGCGAGTGGAGAGGTTTGATATACAAATGGAGTTTTGGGTCCTTGGGCAACCATTACTGTTCCCACGTCCTTCTTTTTTGATACACCCCCTAATTTTAATTCTTTATTCGTGGCCTACAGTGCCTCGAAGTTTGTCACCATACCACTTTTAATGCCCTCTTCAATCCTTTCCCCGAGTTTGATGATATCGGAGAACTTATGGTTTTCAGTAACCATCAATCTTTCATAGTACTGGGGATACTGTGCCCTGACAAAGAACTTGTTCATCTAATCCATGTCCAACCTCGGTCTAACCTTGGCTGCTTCTGACCTCCAACAAGTAGCATACTCGCAGAAGGTCTCAATTGGCTTTTTCTTTAACTTCTGAATATAGAAGACATCCGACACATTCTCTGTATTAAACCTGAACATGTCTATGAAGTCAGACGCCATGCTCATCCAGTTGGCCTATTTCTTAGGATTTTGGCTGATATACCAGGACAAGGCATCTCCTGTAAGACTCCTCCTGAAGAGCTTTATTTGGATCCTTTCATCCTTTCCGACCCCTACGAGCTTGTCACAACAGGTTCTCAGATGAACCTTGGGATCACCTGCTCCATCAAACATTTTGAACTTGGGAGGTTTGTATCCCTCCGGCAGTTCCACATCTGGTTGAATGCATAGATCTTCATAGTTCAGACCTTCTATCTCTTTACCTCCTTCGACGCCCTGGACCCGACTTGTCAATTTCTTAAGCTCCTCAACCATGTTCTTAATGAGTAGGTCCTTCTCAGCATATTCTGGTGTATAAGACATGGGTTGAGTGAGTGAGGTAGGGTTTCTACATATATGGGGTTGTTTTGGTGACCGGGATTTTTGGTATAATGATGATCATTGGTGGAGTTCTAGGGTTCGGGAATAATTCGTGGGGTATTTTGTGGAGTATAATAGGTGTTCTGTTGATATTGTGGAGGGATAGTTTGATTCTGTGGTGGGGTTGTATAATGGTGAGGTGCGGGAGGATTCTGTGGTGGGGTTGTATAATGGTGAGGTGCGGGAGGATTCTGTGTGAGCTTGTTGGGTGTGTTTTGAGGTGGTACGGGATTCTGGGTGTTTGGGTGGTTGATGTCTGGGATATTGAGTGTGAGGGACAGGTTTGCTAAGCTCTGGACCTGCTCGAGCTCACCCTGAAGTTCTAAAAATTCTCTGCTCAAGCCGTGAGACCGCATCATTTAAGGTCTGAGTACCGCAACCATCGGAAGCTTCCGCATGTTCAACATGTGTATTGTCGTCTTTTTTGGTGCCGTTCAAGTCATCTATTTTTGCTTTTCCTTTTCCTTTTAGTGGAATAGGAGGAGGAGAAGGTGGAGGGCCCCTGGATCTTGTGTGATAAGCTGATGATGCCCATATGCGCGAACCAACCTTTGGGGAATGGGGAATAATCAAAAGAAAGAAAGAAGAAAAAAACAAAAAGGTAGCCAAGTCAGTAAGAGTTCTTGGAAAGAATATTTGCGATATTTAAACGCATATTGCGGGAACGTAAATTTGCGTCCTAATTTGGGAACCTCATTGTGCCCGAGGTAGGCCTAGAGACAAGTTGTTTTGGAGAAATTAAATGCCAATAATGGCCTCATTTTATTAATATAAAAATAGATGAATCCAACACGACACTAAGATAATAAAAGACAAGTCACTACTGGCACTTGGCCTTATTACATTTAGGAAAAGAAAATAAATCTAATCTACTTGGTCCCCGAAGGACGCTCCCCAGGCTTGATCTTCTTAGCTCTGTCGATCGGGTTCCCCAGGTCGTGCATGCCTAACAGTAGGTATACTCTCGCTAGATGTCCTCCCTCACTTCCCTCAGCATTCTGGCAGTCAGCGAATCTTTTCCTCGTCTTCCCCTCTAGTTCCATCAGACCCCGAAGGACGCTCCCCAGGCTTGATCTTCTTAGCTCTGTCGATCAGTTCCATATCAGTCTTGTGTTGCTCCAGATGCTTGGCCTCAGACTCATGAACCCTTTTGCACAGTTTATTGTATCTCACTTGGGCTTCAGCAACTTCGTCTATGACCCTGTTTCCTTGATCGATTCCCGGCTCAACTGTCACGACCCAAAAGCCTAACTTAGGTCGTGATGGCGCCCAACAGCGGGGTCAAGCAAGCCGACTCTCAATTTACTAAAGGTTCCTTCTTATTAGATTAAACACTATAAAATATACTCAGTTCGACAAGGATAAATAGCCAGTTTTAATTAAAAAACAGTCATGAAGAGGCGTGATCCAATATATATAAAAACCCGAAATGCATAACAACTAACACTTGTGTGCCAGGAACTAGTGTCACAAGTCCTACGGGTATCCTAACAGAATATACAAAAGATATAATATACCGTCCCACTGTCTGAAGGAAATAGACGGGAAATAAGCAAAATAAAACCCCATCGTGCTGCCGGAGATCGCCAGGAGAAAAGCAGCTCACCGTGAAGTCAGGTCCGGCTAATATCAAGTCAAGCTCCGGTCTGACAACCAGATGCACCAGCATCAGAACCTGTACAATTAAGTACATAAGCGTAGCATGAGTACATAAACATATATGTACCCAATGAGCACCCCACCTAACCTCGAAGAGGTAGTGACGAGAGGTCGACATGACACTCACTAAGGTCCAACGATATAATTTAACAGAATATAATAGAAATGGTAGGAATGTAAAGGCAGTGAAGCAACAAATATATATGTAAGGTACTGAAATCCAAGAAAGTACTGGGAATGAATAAAACAATTACCACTTCACTTTCCCCCAAATATCTGTCAAATCAATATCCATGAATTTAGTAACAAATAAATCATACGCATGCAGGGTAAGGACAACCAGCCAGAGTCATAAGATAGTCATGTCCGTGTACTGCCGAGGGTCGAACGGCCCGGACCATAAGTGTACCTCTCCACAAAGTACTCACATCTATGAACTGCTGAGGATTGAACGGCCCGTACCAAAAGTGCATCTCTCAATCCTCTCTATGCACTGCCGAGGATCAAACGCCCCGTACCAAAAGTGCATTTCTCAATCCACCGTGACGTACGGCCCGTTCCCACAAGAGTGGGGGGAAAATCATTCTCCGCTCACGGAATGTAAATTGGGAAGCGGTCACATGCACACACATAATTTCTTTTTAAATTACTTTTCAGTGAACAATTCCTTACAAGTTTCTCAAATTTGCACGACCTCAGGGAAGTAGGCAACATGTAACATTTAATTTATTAAGCATATAGTTACTATCAAGTAAAAACACAAGGCATGATGTGGGCCTAACTACCCAAACATAATAGTAATAGCCGCTACGTACGGACTCTCGTCACTTTGTACGTACGTATCCCCCACAATTATCACATATCTCATTTAAATCACCTAGGGGGACAGTTCCCCCTTACAAGGTTAGAAAGGAGACTCACCTCGCATCTACCTACTCCTCGGGTCAAGAATGCGCCCGAAACTCTGAACTCGACACCCACGGACTCGAAACTAACCAAATGTTATACAAATATATCAATTTATATTCAAAGCATGGAATTCTCCTATTACTTAGCCAAATTCACCATTCTTGAAGAAATTCTAAAATCTAATCCCGGGCCTGCATGCTCAGATTCCAAAAGTTCTCAAAGGGAATACTCACCCATAGCCTAAGGATCATTAATAAACGATTTTTACTTGATTTTATAGCTAATTCACGAGTAAATTCTCAAATTATCGAAAGCCCTAGGTTACTACCCAATTCTTGATTTTTCACTAATTAGGTGATTAAATTCAACTAGGAATTCATGCATTAACAAGTCTTGAGATGAAATTTACTTACCTTCTAGGGGTTGGGTCGTGGAGTCCTTTTCCCAAGCTCTCAAAGTGTTTAATGGAGGAAAGAGTGAAGAAAACAATGAAGAATCCCGTATTTAAGAAACACACTGTCTGACAGTGTTTCCGCACATGCATCTTGAGGACCGAACCTGCGAGCAAAGGCTCGCACCTGCGGAAATGGACGAGGAAGCCTGGGCCCACACCTGCAGAGTGGAGACTGCACCTGCGGAACTTTGTCCGCACCTGCGAGAAATGACCTGCCCGCTGGGGTCGCAGGCTGGGACCGCAGGAGCGGTCCCGCACCTACGACTAGGCAACCGCACCTGTGGTCAATACCAGAACAGGTGCACCAACATCTATTTCAGTTGGGTTTTGGCCTCATGTGGTGTCCGGGAGGCACCTGGACCCACCCGAGCCCCCGTCCAAATATACCAACAAGTCTCCAAATCATAACACGGACTCGCTCGAGCCTTCGGAATACCCAAAACAACGCTAAAACCCAAAATCACACCTCAAAACCCCTAGAACCAAACTTAGGATTTTTAAGTTTTCTTGACTTCGCTAACAACGCGCCGAACCGACCTATACTACTCGGAATGATACCAAATTTTGCAGGAAAGTCATAAATGACATAACGAAACTATTCCTGGTCTCAAAATTCCGTTCGGACGTCGATAACACAAAAATACATCCCAAACCACAATAGGAACTTAAGGAACTTCTTATTTCAACATTGGGCGCCGAAACGCTCCCGGGTCATCAGAAACCCATTCCGAACATACTCCCAAATCCGAAATCATCATACGAAGCTATCGAAACCGTTGAAACTCGATTCCGAGTTGTTTACTAAAAATGTTGACCGAAGTCAAACTTGGCCTTAAAGGCCAACCTTAAGGAACCAAGTATTCCTATAGCACTCTAAACACTTTCGAATCCCGGACCACCAGTCCCCGCAAGTCATAAATCATAATAAGCCGCTATGGGAAGTTTTATTTAGGGGAACGGGGTCTGATAACGCAAAACTACTAGTCGGGTCGTTACATTCTCCACCTCTTAAACAAACGTTCGTCCTCGAACGGGTCTAGAATCATACCTGAAGTGCTGAATAGGTGTGGATATCTGCTCCGTATGTCCTTCTCGGACTCCCAGGTTGCCTCCTCAACTAGTTGGCCCTTCCACTGGACCTTTATGGCAGAAACTCTCTTGGAAATCAACTGGCGGTCCTGTCTATCAATAATAGCAACTGGCTCCTCCTCGTAGCCCAACCTCTCATCCAACTGAATAGTGGTGAAATCAACCACGTGAGAGATGTCGACGTGATACCTCCGGAGCATGAATACATGAAAAACTGGATGAACTCCTGATAAACTGGGAGGTAAGGCCAGCTCATAAGCAACCTCCCCAACTCGCCTCAACACCTCGAATGGACCTATAAACCTCGAGCTTAACTTTCTCTTCTCCCTAAACATCATAATACCCTTGATAGGCGAGACTTTCAACATAACCCTTTCTCACTCCATAAATGATACATCACGCGCCCTCTGATCCGCGTAACTCTTCTGTTTGGACTGCGCTGTGCGGAGCCTCTCCTGAATCAACTTCACTTTCTCCAAAGCATCCCTCACCAGGTCAGTGCCATATAACTTAGCCTCGCCAGGATCAAACCATCCGATAGGGGAACGACATCGCCGACCATACAAAGCCTCAAATGGTGCCATCTCAATGCTGGACTGATAACTATTATTGTAAGAAAACTCGGCCAAAGGTAAGAACTGGTCCCACTGACCTCCGAAGTCAATCACACATGCCCTGAGCATGTCCTCCAATATCTAAACTGTAAGCTCCAACTGACCATCAGTCTGAGGGTGAAATGCCGAGCTGAGGTCTATCTGGGTACCCATCTCACTATGCAATGCCTTCTAGAAGTGCGAGGTGAATTGAGGACCTCGATCTGATATAATGGACACCGGCACCCCGTGCAACCAGACTATCTCCCGAGTGTAGATCTGTGCCAACCTCTCAAAAATATATGTAGTAGCCACTGGAATGAAATGCGCCGATTTGGTCAATCTATCCATAATGACCCAAACCGCGTCGACCTTCCGCAAGGTCTGAGACAACCCAACCACGAAGTCCATAGTGATGCGCTCCCATTTCCACTCAGGAATGGACATCTCCTGAAGTAGGCCTCCTGGCCTCTGGTGCTCATACTTAACTTGCTGGCAATTAAGACACCTAGTCACATACCCCACAATGTCCTTCTTCATCCGCCTCCACCAGTAATGCTGCTTCAAATCACGATACATCTTCGTAGCACCAGGATGAACAGAATACCGAGAACTGTGTGCCTCCTCTAGAATCCTCTCCCTCAAGCCATCAACATTAGGAACACATAAGTGGCCCTGAAGTCTCAGAACACCATCCTCGCCAATAGTAACCTCCTTGGCCCTACCCTGAACCACTGTCTCCCGAAGCTCTGCTAAGCACAGATCATAGAACTGCCGGGCCTTAATCTCCCCCAATAACAAAGGCTGAGCAACCACATGTGCTAAAACTTGACGAGGCTCTGAAAGGTCTAATCTCACCAGGCGATTGTCCAAGGACTGAATGTCCAAGGATAGGGTCTCTCCTCTGTGGCAATATAAGCCAAGCTACCCACACTCTCCGCCTTCCTGCTCAAAGAATCTACTACCATATTTGCCTTGCCCGGATGATAAAGAATGGTGATATCATAATCCTTCAACAACTCAATCCATCTGCGCTGCCTCAAATTAAGATCCCTCTGCTTGATCAAGTGCTGCAAGCTACGGTGGTCTGTATAAACCTCACAGGACACTCCATACAAGTAGTGCCTCCAAATCTTAAGAGCATGAGCAATCCCCGCCAACTCCAAATCGTGCACAGGGTAATTCTTCTCATGAACCTTCAGCTGGCGTGAAGCATAAGCAATAACTCTCCCTTCCTTCATTAACACACATCCCAAACCAACGCGTGAAGCGTCGCAATACACTGTATACATCCCTGAACCGGAAAGTAATACCAGAATTGGTGTTGAGGTCAATGTTGACTTGAGCTTCTGAAAGCTCACCTCACACTCGTCGGACCATCTGAACGGGGCATTTTTCTGAGTTAATCTAGTCAATGGAGCTGCAATAGAAGAGAACCCCTCCACAAATCGGTGATAATAGCCTTCTATGCCCAAAACGCTCCTGATCTATGTAGCTGAAGTAGGGCGCGACCAACTCTGAACCGCCTCAACCTTCTGAGGATCAAACTTGATACCCTATCCGAATACCACATGCCCCAAGAATGCCACGGAATCCAACCAGAACTCACACTTGGAGAACTTAGCGTATAGCTTCTATTCTCGCAAAGTCGGGAGCACAACTCTCAATGATGCTCGTGCTCCCCCAGGCTACGTGAGTAAATCAAAATGTCATCAATGAGGACAATGACAAAGAAATCAATATACGGACTGAACACCCTATTCATCAAGTCCATGAATGTTGTTGGGGCATTAGTCAAGCCAAAGGACATCACCAGGAACACATAATGGCCATATCTCGTACGAAAAGCAGTCTTCGGAACATCTGAAGCCCGAATCCTCAACTGATGATACCCCGATCTCAAATCAATCTTAGAAAACANAGTGTAGCACCCCACGGCGATACGCTCGGTCTGATGAACCCCTTAGCTAACAACTCCTCAAGCTGCTCCTTCAACTCCTTCAACTCTTTCGTAGCCATACGGCACGGAGGAATAGATATAGGCCGGGTGTGTGGAGGTAAATCAATGCAGAAATCAATATCACGATCCGGAAGCATGCCCGAAAGATCCGAAGGAAATACATCAGCAAACTCTCGAATAACTAGCACTGAATCAATCCTCGGAGACTCCTCGGTGGTGTCCCACACATAAGAAAGATAGGCCAGACAACCCTTCTCGACCATATGTCGAGATTTCAGGAATGAAATAACCCAGCTGGCTGCACTAACTGAGGAACCTCTCCACTCCAGCCTAGGCNAAAGGCTGAGCAACCACATGTGCTAAAACTTGACGAGGCTCTGAAAGGTCTAATCTCACCAGGCGATTGTCCAAGGACTGAATGTCCAAGGATAGGGTCTCTCCTCTGTGGCAATATAAGCCAAGCTACCCACACTCTCCGCCTTCCTGCTCAAAGAATCTACTACCATATTTGCCTTGCCCGGATGATAAAGAATGGTGATATCATAATCCTTCAACAACTCAATCCATCTGCGCTGCCTCAAATTAAGATCCCTCTGCTTGATCAAGTGCTGCAAGCTACGGTGGTCTGTATAAACCTCACAGGNAAATCTAGCACGACATGATAAGGATATATCCAATCCAGGCCTAAAATAATCTCTAAATCAACCATGTCGAGCAATAAGATATCTGCTTGACTCTCGAACCCGCAAAATGAAATCACACAGGACCGAAAAATCCTGTCTACAACCACAGAATCGCCCACGGGAGTGGACACATAAACAGGAGAACCCGAGGACTCACGAGGGACATCCAGGAAATGAGCAAATAAGACCAAAACATAGGAATAAGTGGACCCTGGATAAAATAACACTGATGCCTCTCCACCACATACTGTAATAATACCTGTGATCACGACGTCTGAGGCCACTGCATCTGATCTGGCCGGAATGGCATAGAATCTGGCTGGAGTACCGGAAGACTGAGCTCTACTAGAGTGAACAGGAGCTTCCTAACCTCCCCCTGACTGGCCTCCACCTCTAGGACGACCCCTCCCGACCTGTCCTCCACCCCTAGGTGGCCGGACTGCTGGTGCCGGACCCATCGGCTGATAACCCTGTTGTACGGCCTTGCCCCGAAACCTGGGACACTGCCTCCTCATATGACCTGGCTCTCCACACTCGTAACAACTCGCAGGTAGCATAGTCTGCTGCCCCGAAGAAGAAACCCTGGATGGCCGGAGGGCGATGAGAGCCCTCTAGCATAGCACTGAAGTAAGGATCAGAGGATCTCGGATGATTGAGATAACCACTGTGTGAACTCTGAATGGCTGGAGGACGGTAGGAACGCTCTGGCATGGAGCTGAAATGAGGCCTCGCTGGAATACCTCGGGGAGGTGGTGGAGGTGCTGAATATAAAGGCCTGCTGGGCTGACCACTGCTATACTGACCCCTGCCCCTAGCTGGGGAACCTCTGAAATCTCCAGATAATCTAGCCCTCTTGTCCTACTGCCCCTACTCCCTGCTCCTCGACCGATACCCCTCGATCATGCGAGCAATCTCTACCACGAGCTGATAAGGAGTACCCATCTGTGGCCCTAATACCTGGATGCAACCCAGCCACAAATCTCCACACCCTCTCTGCATCAGTAGGTATTATCATGAGTGCATGGAGAGACAACTCTGAAAATCTGGCCTCATAATCTGTCACTGACATCTGCCCCTGGTCTAGCCGCTCAAACTGATACCGCAGCTCTTTCCTCTCAGAGGGTGGGATATATCTATCCAGAAACATCTGCGTGAACTGCTCCCAAGTGACAGGAGGAGAATCTGCTGGCCTGCTAAGAATATAGACTGCCACCACCTACGAGCTCTGCGCTCCAACTGAAAGGTAGTGAAATCCACTCCGTGGGACTCTAGTATCCTCATGTTGTGCAGTGTGTCCCTGCACCTATCCACAAAATCTTGGGCGTCCTCGCCTATCTCACCCCCAAAGACTGGAGGATGCAATCGGGTCCATCTATCCAATAACTTTAACGGATCACCGTCTGCAGCTGGTCTGGGCTCAGGTGCTCCTGCAACAGGCTGGACCCCACCCACGGGCAGTGTACCCGGGGTATAATGTAATGCTGTCGTCTGGCCTGCGGCCTGGGCAGTAGGGGTTGGACTCCCCCTTCCACCTGAGAAGTGGCACGATCCACTGGAAATAAACTAGCTTGGGACATAGTGTCTATAAATCTCATCATACGGCCCATGACTGCCTGCAATCCTGGCGCCGTCATGAAGTCTACTGGTGCAAGATCCACTAGAGGCACCTGCTCTTGCTCCTCTATAATAGGTTCCTCTGGTGGCGGAACCAGGATATCTCTGGGACACCCTCGTCCCCTACCGCGGGCCGGTGCCCTCCTCTGGTCTCTATCGCGGCCTCGGACAGCGGGGTTAGCAGCCTTACTCGGGTCTGGAACATCAGATGCATGCGTCCTCACCATCTGTGAGAGAATAGAAGAATGAATTTAGTAAATCGTCTACTGCACGATAGAATATGAACAAAGAGAGGTATCCTAACACCCTATAGCCTACTGAAGATAAGTACAAACGTCTCCGTATCGATCCGCAAGACTCTACTGGGTTTGCCCGTGACTCGTGAGACTTTCGTGAACCTAATGCTCTGATACCATGTTTTCACGACCCAAAATCCTAACTTAGGTGATGATGGCGCCCAACAGCAGGGTCAGGAAAGCCGACTCTCAATTTACTAAAGGTTCCTTCTTATTAGATTAAACACTTTAAAATATACTCAGTTTTTGAAACTTAAAACATGATTCAACAAGGATAAATAGCCAGTTTTAATAAAAAATAGTCATGAAGAGGCGTGAGCCAATATATATACAAACCCGAAATCCATAACAACTAACACGTGTGTACCAGGAACTAGTGTCAAAAGTCCTACGGGCATACTAACAGAATATACAAAAATATAATATACAGTCTCACTGTCTGAAGGAAATAGATGGGAAATAAGCAAAAGAAAACCCCATGGTGCTGTCGGAGATCGCCAGGAGAAAATCAGCTCATCGTGAAGTCAGGTCCGTCTAATATCAAGTCAAGATCCGGTCTGACAACCAGATGCACCAGCCTCAGAACCTGTACAATTAAGTACAGAAGCGTAGCATGAGTACATAAACATATATGTACCCAGTGAGTATCCCGCCTAACCTCGAAGAGGTATTGACGAGAGGTCGACATGACACTCACTAAGGTCCAACAATATAATTTAACATAATATAATAGAAACAGTAGGCATGTAAAGGCAGTGAAGCAACAAGGTCATTTACTAGAACCGTTGAAACTCGATTCCAAGGTCATTTACTAAAAATGTTGACCGAAGTCAAACTTGGCCTTAAAGGCCAACCTTAAGGAACCAAGTGTTCCTATAGCACTCTAAACACTTCCGAATCCCAGACCACCAGTCCCCACAAGTCATAAATCATAATAAGCCGCTATGGGAACTATTCAAATATCCACTAGACCTTATCCTCGGTCAGATTGTCGAAGAACTCCACCCATTCCTTAGCACTTTCTGGTTGAGCAAACATGTCCGGGATATAAGTCATCCTCTTAGGGTGGTGGAAGGCTATGTGATCATTCCACGCCCTTCGAGGAAACTCCTGACGATATTGACCCTTTTGGAGATGCTCTAGTAACCAAAGCAGCAACAACAAATTGCAACCCTCGAAATGCTTGAACCCCTTCTGGTAGCGGTCTAAAGCCCGATAAAATATCCGCTATAATCATAGGGACTGTGGTGTATGTTTGTCCCTCGATTCCCTCCATTAGAGTTTTGGCTACCATAGCCAGTCTGGTTTGAATTATGTCCCCTTTCATTGGGAACACTATCATGCCCAAGAAGCAAACAACAAACACGAAAACTCTGTGGTGAATGTGACCCAAGGAAGCGATAGAGAAATCATCATGGAACATATGGTAGGACTTGCTATGACCGTATCTCTCGTACAAATAGTCAAAGGGTATGTAAGAGTTCTTTAAGAACTCCAAATCTACATTCTTCTTCAGACCCATCATCTTTAGAAACCCCTTACCAGTGTGATTCTCTGGCACTAATAGACCAGGGCTATCCTAAGGTAGCCAGGCATATCCCCCTATGTCTTCTAGGAGAGGGGTCATTTCTATGTTCCCAAAGCGGAACACAAACCTTTCACTATCCCAGAACGTAGTTGCAGCTTCAATCAACATGTTGTTTGGTTGGATGTCTAACATAGAAGGTAAATTTCCCAAGACATTTCTCACATGTTTCTTGTCACTTGAGGAAATATCTTCCCACCAATCCAGTAACAGTGGTGGTATATTTCGGACCATGCCAAACCTGGGACTTCGTGCCTCATTTTCTACAAAACAAAGAAGGTTATGCCCTTTTCCCCCTCCTGATTAGACTATTTATACATCCATGATCAGCATATTCGCATTTAGTTCTCCAAAATTAATGCACAAAACATGGTTGCGTCTGTTGGGATTATGGAAACCCCGCTGGAATTTTGGATAAGGTTCGTCTTAAGGGGTTATTATGTGGACAACATATTAACCCAGCTAAGTTTGACCATGATGCATGTACAGTTATAATCAGAGTAAGGTTGCTATGGAGGTCTAGATTGGTACCCTCAAGCGGACAACTTGAGGGGGAAAGGCACGAAACCGTCAATTTCACCGCTGATCTACTAGTTTTACCGCAAATAATCCTTTTCGAATTTAAAGGGTGATATATAGGAAGAGCGAAACCACTCATCAAATGTTTCTAAAGGATTGATTACGCACGAGTGGAATATGATGTTGATCATGATTTATGCAACAATAAATAGCATGTTGTCACGTATTTGCACGTTAGGAAAATAATAAATGTGGTATTTAATAATTGAAATACAATTAAAAAAAACAAAGAGACAAGTAAGTTTCATAGTGAAGGAAATCATAAATACTTGAAAATAAATAATTAAGTTCACATGAAGGGAAAGGGAAAGGGTGCACAGATATCAGCAGAATAAAGCATGCTTAGACTAATTAACAAAAACAAGTTCGTCATGGTAAGAGACTAAGGATCCCCAGCAGAGTTGCCATGCTGTCGCCCCCCCCCCCCCCCCTTTTTTTCCCCAGGCCCGGGGTGTTTTTTTTTACACCCCTATAAATTGTTAAAGAAAAAAGACTANTTGAAGAGTTGCCACCTAAAGTATTTAAGGTGCGTTAGGGCAACTAATGCAAGTAACTCATAAACCGGTTTACATTACCAGAGATTGGGTAAGGGCTCGAAATTACCTCGAGGGAAGGTGTTAGGCACCCCTCGAGGTCCATAACGGTGGGTCTCGGCCAAACTCATTTTAGTGAATTAGTCATAAAGCAATTTAAACAAGTAAAGAGCATTCAAAGCGGGAATAAAAGGGGGGTCCTAGGTTTATTAGCCTATAGGATCATTTCTGTGCAATACTCGGTAAACTTTCCCCAAATAGAAGTGTTACGCGTAGCATTAGGGCACATATCATCATAACCTTTACTACCCAATTACCCTCTCCTTAATTACTACTTAAGAGATTCTAATTGAATACGTACTCTATGCGTGCATTACCCGCCCCTTTACCTATGGCCCTGGAGGTGTTTAGGACCGCTAGTAAGGTGGTTCTAGACTCACCTATAGTGCTTAAAAGGAGAAAATCTAAGAAACAAACAAAACAGATAGGACTGTCATATTACAAAGCAGTCAAAGGCTCACATTTACCTCCACAAATGAGCAAACAATTGCACGTCTCAAACAAAAATTTTAAACATTTTAAATTCCTATAGCAGGATATCTAAGCAAGCACAAAAGCAGAACATGCAACATTTGTTAAGGCGAGGCAGTGAACACCTAATCAGTTTGCCTACTGATTTTTATGGCTTACTGAATCTGGGAAGAAGCCTATAGACATAGTATCTAAGAGTGAATCAGACCATAACAATAAACTAGCGATTGACTTATAATAGGCATATTTTTATCTATTTAGACCCTATAGGCATGCTGTCTATGCACTAAAAAAGATCACAAGCATTAATTTAGGACATATAAACACAGAAATTGATTTTACATATTTATCTCTACAAACATGATATCTAAGTGTCAAACTGTTTTTAGACTTGTTCCTTATAGGCATGACGGCTGAGTGTTCATACTGATTTCAAATATTATTTCCTAAGGACATGATATCTAAGTGAGCAGAATATTATACGAATTTGATAATTCCCAAAGGAAGATCCTATAAACATGGTTTCTAATGCAAATTGAGACTTGAATATATGCATGAACATGAATCTTTGATATAGAATTGATAAACTTCCCATAACAGGATTTCTAAGATGTAAAGTGGAAATCCAGGACAAATAACGAGATAAGTCCTATAGGCATGATTTCTAATGCATATAAACAATCGCAACAATCCTATAGGCATGATTTCTACCCGATCCCAACAAAGATATGTAAAAATCCCTCCCAGCTTTACGAATAACCCCAATATCTGTTTTACAAGAATTATTATTACAGACCAAATGTAAATTGAATTGCAGAATGAAATTACTATGCTATAGGGAGCCTAGATAGGCCCAAATAAAACCTGGAAAACCAAGCCTTCACCCAAGTCTGAAATGCCAGTATCTCATAGTACCAAGAAGGTATCCTAGTGTGTTAAAGTTCCCAAGGGTCTCAGAGACCCCGGGCAATGCACACTCCAGGAATTCTTTGAAAAAACAGTTTTGAGAAAATAGTTTAGGAGTAAAATAGGAATAAACAGAGTCGTTGCAACACTCTGAGTTCCAACCAAGGTTTCTAGCAATCAAACAAGGGACAAAAACAGAATCACAACCATTTCAAAGCAAAGCTTCACAGTGCCTAGATTGGTTCATTAATTAATACTAGGTGGGCATATAGCATGTTATAATAAAAAAAACTACGCAGAGAAAGGTAACAAGGGTTAGGAACATAGAGGACATTAGCCAGGAACACATAAGACAGGGTGAGAGTGGAAGCATGCTAGTAAACAGAACATAAAGTAGGTTGACAACATAGGACATAGCAGCAGGGATAGACATGTTGATTAAAAAGCCACAAACAGGCAGCACATAAGTTAATGTGGTAACAACCAGACTACTGAATGGGACATAACATACTGATTAAGAATCATAAACAGGGAAACATATAAGTCTAACTACATGGGATAACATCCAGATTACTTAATAGGACATAGCAAAATAAGCAACAAACATGAAGGGCATATGTCTAAGTACACAGTAGTAATCATGCTGATTGTGAGCAATAGACAGGAAAGTCATAGGAGTCTAGCTTCATGGAAGTACTCAGGCTAACTAAGATCAATAAACAGGAAAGACATAGGTATTCATGCTAATTGAAATCAATACACAGGAAAGACATGGCTTAAAACTACGCAGAAGTGGTCATACTAATTGAGGTCAACAAACAGAAGAGACAGAAGTTTAAGTACATAAGTAAACATAGTGATTGAAAGTAATAAACAGGAAATATAGAGGTTAAAATTCAGGAGTAAACATACTGATTAAAAGCAATGACAGCAAAGATAGAAGTTTAAATACAGAAGTAAACAAGCTGATTCAAAGCAATAACAGGAAAGTACATAGGTTTAATCTTCACAGCAAATTAATGACAAGAGGAGTGGAGACATACCAGTTAAAGGTGGTAAAATAGAAGGTGAAAATATGCAGAACCCAGTGGTCTAGCTTTGGCTTTCAGCCGGCTAGATAATTTAGCAAGTACGAAATAGCAGAAAGAGGGAATGAGAGCAAAGTTTTTGTGTGTGTGTTTCTGAATTGTGTTCTTGTGTTTAGAAGAATCATAATGAGAGTTTATATAGCCCTTAGTAAGGTAAACAAATAAGGCAAGAATAACTCAGAGTTCATAAAACAGGTTAATCAAATAAATCGGCCAGTTAATTAGGGAATTAACCCAATCAATTCATACAGAAAATCCGGGAGAGACCCCTTAGAATAGGGAGATCCAATTAACAGTACAAATTAGGGTTCAAAAGGTAACAAATCAGTCATATACCATATTGCCGCGCCCCATTTTTTCCTCTTCCTCGTGGAATAACGGGTTTATGACATTGGTTAGGACAACTCTTTCCTTTTGGTAAACGGGTTTGCATATTTTGAAGAGTCGCCACCTAAAGATTTTAACGGTGCGTTAGGGCACCTAAGGGGTTCAATTATAACTATATTTCTAACTAGAGATTTGGGTAAGGGCTTGAAATTATCCTAAAGGGAAGGTGTTAGGCATCCCTCAGGATCCACAAGTGTGGTTCCTGGCGAAATGGTTTCATAAATTTGTACAACTAACAAATAACAAGTAAAGGCTCAAATAAAAGGGGATTTAAGTCTTAAGCATATAGATGTTTAGAAAACAATAGAGATGATTACGAACTAGCATATACATGTGTCCTAGGTTTATAATAATATGGATCACATCAATGCAATACCCGGTAATCACTCCTCGAAGAGGGTCTACACGTGGTATTAGCGCACCGGTCATCATATCCATATTCTACCCTTCTCACCCCGCGAAGGTAATTAAAGTGTGTGTTGGTCACGGATTCTATTGCGTGCTATTACCCGTCCCATCCTATCAGTCTTGGAGGAGGCTAGGACGACTACCCTAAAAGGAAGTACTAGGTTGACCCCTAGGTTTAATAGACAAGATTCTAAGCGACAAACAACGACAATTAGGACTTCAGATAAGGGAAAACAAATAAGAGCAGATACGAGGCCCAAGTACTCCTCCACAGATTTTGCACATAAATAGCACGACTCAGACACAAGTAAGTCCTTATTAACTTCAGAACCTAAGGCATGATGTCTAGGTGAGAATGCAATAGTGAGGCAGCTTAATTATTGATTTCAGAGGATGAATTTTAGCAGTTTATTACTGATTATAACCATTAATAGTCAAGAAGCAGGTATAAAGGAGTATGCTTCCAATTTTAATAGATTTAACACCTAAATCTTGCTTAAGCGTATGACAACACCCAGTAATTATCCAGATTATTAAAGAAACTATTGCAAGTTAATTTTCCTAAACATGCTGCACTTAGGTGTTGCAAAAATACAGAACTATTACCAGTTGTTTGGAAACATGGTGAAACTATTTTTTAGGGCCTTTTTCATGCAATCAGTAGTTAAACTAGGTGTTGAATGTGGTCCTAAGACATGATATCTAATATGCACACATGAGGATCTAGAATGGGTGGTATGCAGAATTCCTAGGCAGGATTTCTAAATGCATAAAGTCATAGTATTTGAACATGCTATGCAGCAAGTATGAGGATGACTTGTTTATTAGTGCATCATTATCCTAAGCATGATTCCTAGATTTACCACAACATTATAGTGATATTAGAATTGGTTTACATGAGTAGCAGGTTTATATTAACATTAAATCCTAGAGCATGATTTCTATATGATAAATGATAATGCCATAACAGGATGCTGAAACAGTAAACATGGACCTAAGGAATAGGATATCTAATGCATGTTATGCTCGCATACAATCAACCCTAAGCATGAATTTCTAGTGCACACGTAAGAAATGTAAACCTAGACGCATAGTATCTACCCTTTAACATGGATAATCTATATAACTACCCTTCCCTTTCCACTATCCATTCCCAAATATCTGTTTATAAATTATTACATGCCATGAATTATGAATTACACAACCAAAGGAAAAATAAGAAGTTACTTCTATAGAGAGCCTTCAATTAGGCCCAGATCTTCCAAACCTCAATGCCTTTGGTGTTTCATAGCCTTTCATAGTCGGGCTGTGTCAGAGTTCCCTAAGGACCTCAAGGGCTCCCGGGCAGTGCTCACACCCAGACATAGCCAAAATAGAGTTAAACATGTGCAGTGTGGGAAGTGACAACCTTATGTGTCAGAGTTCATAGGGAACTCAAAGGGTCCCCAAAGCAGTGCTCACACGAAGGGGGCTGAACTTAGACTTCTAAGAGTATATGTGAGAGTGCTTTTTATATTTTTAAAAGGGGTTTAAGTAAGAACCAATTTTGAGAAAGGGTAAGTAAGAAAACAGTTTTGAAGAAGGAAATAGAAGCTTAACATCACACAAAAGACCAAGGATAGTCCAACAATCACAAACAGGGGTGATGAGATTTGTGGGACAAATACAGAGCATGTGAGGGCAGACATGTAACAGGAAGATACACATATTGACATACAATCAAAAATTCCTAAGGGTCTAGAGGATTAGGGGTACAGTAAAGCACTAGGTTAGATTAATCCCCTAAAACAACTAAGGCCATGGTTAAACTAATGTACCAGTCATAGTCATGTAAGAAGTAGGTGCTAAGTATACAGAAACATGCTGGTCATAAACAAATAAAGCCTAACTTAAACATGCAGAGGGGGGTTCAGGATCCTAGATACATGCTGAATAATAAGTAAAAGCAAATTAGAAGCATGCTGAATTACAACAGTAGTAGAAACATGTTGGTTTGAGGACTAAAATCTAAATTAGAACATACCAGTGAAGTGAAGAAAGAAATAACACAGGAAGTAGGATATGCACAAGCCTTGGCTTGCAGCCGGCTAACTTAGAATAGTAGTAGTTAACACAGAAGAGAGAGAGCAGAGAGTCTTTTAATTGTGAGAGAGATTTTTAACAGATTCCGTTTTTCTTTTTCTTGTTTAGTGCGAGAAAAAGTATGCATATATATATTTTTGAAAGTTGGGTGAAAAGTAAGGTAAAAATCATAATTAGTCAACAATTATGGAACTTAGCATCAATCAGAGTAAAATCAGCTCAAGTACTACCATGATTAAGGGAATTATTCAAACGGTCAGTAACAGATAAGGAAAGACACCATATATATCTTAAAGGAATATTCAAACAGTGTAAAATCAGTATAGGTATCCTTAATTGAAGGGGTAAAATTCAAACGGGTAGTAGTCAAATAACAAAATAAGAAAAGTTCCCATGCATATAACATATAGGGAAACAATCTCAACTCAATACAAGTATGCATTTGGGACTAGGTTCATCAGATTCTAATTAAGGAAATAGGGATCAATTAACAGTAAATTAACCATGTAACAAGGTAAGAAATAAACTAAAGGTCAGAAATTAATAAGAATATCCCATAAGAAACCAGTAAGGTTTTCAAATCACAAGGAATCAGGGATTCAAATAATAAATCAGGAACCCTAAAGTAAAAATTATAGAGAATCAAGGATTCGAACAGGAATGACATCAATTAAAGGATATTAACATTAATTGAATAGATAACATGCAAGAAGTGAGAAACCCTAGTAGTGAAATCATACGAAACTAGGGATTAATATGAATTACACAGTGAACAGTGAGATAAACGGAAAAGCAAGAAAAATCTAAGACATAGATGAATGACATAGGGTAAAATATCAGTGAATCATAAAGCTCATAAAACGCAAACACATATGCAAACATATTATCAAAGACATATCAGGAACCTAGAGTTTAGGACTAGAAATTAGGGATTTCAACACAATAACTCATATAAGATAGAGAAACTTGAATGAATTGTTAAAACACAGTAGAGACCTTAGGATAATACTGAAAAGTCGTGGAAAAATCGTTTAAAAGGGGAACCCTAGTTTTGGAAAAAATGAAGGATCGTTCGAAAAATAGGAGAATCTTTACAGAAAACTCAGGAAAACTTCATAATACGCATAGATCTGTTACAGATCTAAAAGAATCAGAAGTTTAGAAGTTAGGGTTTCAAAGAGAGAACCTAGAGAGAGAGAGAGAGTCGGTATAGAAGACACCAGATCTAGCCGGAAAATAGGAAAATCTTACTGGAATCGAGCCATGAAGGCCTGAGACAGGCCAAAGGTGTGAGGGAGTGGACCCTGGTCTCTTGAAGACCTTAGAGACAGCAACTCCGGTGAGAAGGAGCCATGAGAGGCCTGAGGATGGTGAGGATTCCATGGTGTCCAGCTAAGAGACGGCCGGAGAAGACGAACAGACCTCATCGGAGGTGGAGAGACCAGAGGTCTCTAGAGAGAACTAGAGAGATAGAGAGAGAGAGTGAGAGGGGGAAATGAGAGACGGGGNTTAGGGTTTAATTATGGTAAGTGAAATCTGGGCCGTCAATCTAATTTGATCAACGACTCAAATTGATCCAGGGTTGGGTTGGGTAAGAATTGGTTTGGACTGGGGGTCTGTTGGGTTATTTAATTGGGTTAAGGATTAGGCTAATTTTGGGCTATAATAGAAATAAAAGGGGCTAGCTGTTAAATACCTAATTAAATTATATAAAACAATTTACAAAAATTTCTAATAATTGTATAAAATGGAATTGATGCTTAGAAAATAAATTAAAATGACTGATTAGCATTTAAAAATACAAAATGACTAATTACTGGATAAAAATAATATAAAACATATGATTGGGTTATAATTTCAAAGTTATTGCAATCATAGCTAAAGACTGCCAATTTGGCTAATTGTGAAATAATTTGGTCTTAGTAGGACCCTAAATAATGAATTAAATCAAGAAATGCTTTTGAAATGATTTGTAATGCAATTTTGTAATTAATTATTAGAAATAAAATACCGGATAAATTAAAATAAATTAATAAAACTATGGAAAAATTATAGAAAAATACCAATTGCTATTAAAGCATGTTTTTGAAGGTATATATGCATTTTTAAAATATTGTGGGAAAATTGGGTATCAACAGCTGCCCCTCTTTACCCGGGAAGGATGAAAGAGTTGTCGGGTAAAGATATGATGGCCAATTTTGACCGAGCGAAACGATTTGGAGAGATTTAGGCCGCACCCTGGCTTCTGAACTGCCTACATATCCATGGTTTTACAGGAATCAGGCCGTATGTAGTTCTGGAGCCATCGGCGAAGTATACCGATGAAGTTTCACAAGGACGGACGCAAAGTGCAAGGTTGGGTGGTCAAGGGCTTTTGGGATAGTTAGGAGAACTGGATGGCTGTTGCTAGCCGGATTACCTGCAAATGAATAACAACCATATATCGTACATAATTGAAACATGATGCAAATTCCCATTGGACCATGAATGCTGTCTTCGGACAGTTGAGGATGACGTCCTTAGACCATGATGTCCTGGGCCATGAATCGACTTATGCGGGATTCGCGGGCTATGAAATGATGTTCTCGGGCCATGAAGATGGTGTCTCCGAACCATGATGCCTTTGAATAATGATATGCAATCTGATAAAAGAGATCTTTAGGCCATGACATGGTGTTCTCGGGCCATGAAGATGGTGCCTCCGAACGATGACGCCTTTGGATAGGTTGGCGATATTTCAACCCATGAAAATGCAGTAGTATGATGCTAACAAGACATAGCTTAGTCTTTCGAATTTAAAAAGGGCAGATCTTAGCCCGAAAGGAAATGAAGTGAATAATGATAGAGACAGTGATTGCTTTGAAAAGTAAACGGGAGACAGTGCTTAACCTCGGAAGGAAGAAAGGTAGCCTTATGCAATATGCGAATGCAGATGGAGGTAGCGTTTAACCTCGGAAGACATAAAGGTAGCCTTATGCAATATGTGGATGCAGATGGAGGTAGAGCTTAGCCTCGGAAGGCAGAGATGTAGCCTTATGCAATATGCGGATGCAGATGGAGGTAGCGGTTAACTTCGGAAGGCAGAAAGGTAGCCTTATGCAATATGAGAATGCATATGGAGGTAGCGTTTAACCTCGGAAGGCATAAAGGTAGCCTTATGCAATATGCGAATGCAGATGGATGTAGCGTTTAACCTCGGAAGCCAGAAAGGTAGCCTTATGCAATATGCGAATGCAGATGGAGGTAGCGTTTAACCTCGGAAGACATAAAGGTAGCCTTATGCAATATGTGGATGCAGATGGAGGTAGATCTTAGCCTCGGAAGGCAGAAATGTAGCCTTATGCAATATGCGGATGTAGATGGAGGTAGCGATTAACTTCGGAAGGCAGAAAAGTAGCCTTATGCAATATGCGAATGCATATGGAGTTTGCGTTTAACCTCGGAAGGCAGAAAGGTAGTCTTATGCAATATGCGGATGAAGATGGAGGTAGCGTTTAACCACGAAAGGCAGAAAGGTAGCCTTATGCAATATGCGGATGCAGATGGAGGTAGAGTTTAACCTTGAAAGGCAGAAAGGTAGCCTTATGCAATATGCGGATGCAGATGGAGGTAGAGTTTAACCTCGAAAGGCAGAAAGGTAGGCTTATGCAATATGCGAATGCAGATGGAGGTAGCGTTTAACATCGGAAGGTAGAAAGGTAGCCTTATGCAATATGCGGATGCAGATGGAGGTAGCTTTTAACCTCGGAAGGCAGAAAGGTAGCCTTATACAATATATGGATGCAGATGGAGGTAGCGCTTAGCCTCAGAAGGCAGAAAGGTAGCCTTATGCAATATGCAGATGCAAATGGAGGCAGTGTTTAACCTCGGAAGGAAAAAAGGTAGCCTTATGCAATATGCAAATACAGATGGAGGTAGCGTTTAACCTCGGAAGGTAGAAAGGTAGCCTTATTCAATATGCGAATGCAGATGGAGGTAGTGTTAAACTCGGAAGGCAGAAAGGTAGCCTTATGCAATATGCGGATGCAGGTGGAGGTAGCGTCTAACCTCGAAAGGCGGAAAGGTAGCCTTATGCAATATGCAGATGCAGATGGAGGTAGTATTTAACCTCGAAAGGAAGAAAGGTAGCCTTATGCAATATGCGAATGCAGATGGAGGTAGCGTTTAACCTCGGAAGGCATAAAGGTAACCTTATGCGAATGCAGATGGAGGTAGCGTTTAACCTCGGAAGGCAGAAAGGTAGCCTTATGTAATATGCGGATGTAGATGGAGGTAATGTTTAACCTAGGAAGGCAGAAAGGTAGCCTTATGCAATATGCGAATTCATATGGAGGTAGAATTTAACCTCGGAAGGCAGAAAGGTAGCCTTATGCAATATGCAGATGCAGATGGAGGTAGCGCTTAGCCTCAGAAGGCATAAAGGTAGCCTTATGCAATATGCGAATGCAGATGGAGGTAGCGTTTAACCTCGGAAGGCAGAAAGGTAGCCTGGTGCAATATGCGAATGCAGATGGAGGTAGCGTTTAACCTCGGAAGGCAGAGAGGTATCCTTATGCAATATGCAAATGCATATGGAGGTAACGTTTAACCTCGAAAGGCAGAAAGGTAGCCTTATGCAATTATTTAAGGAAGGACGACAGAAATTGTTAGCTGGTGTTAAATTGCGGTAGAGCATTATGATAATGAAGCATTGTGTGTGCTGATAATAAGTGTTGGCGTGACGAGTTTGAGGAACGATGTCTGTCCTTGGAGTGGATAATATATTTCGGGGGTTTTTTCAATTTTGTGCCTGCATCCAAAGAAAGATCGTGACTTTTGTAAAGGAGAAAGGCTAGTTCGCATCCTGCCGGCCCTGCTTGGCTCGTCTACTTGATCATGATGATACTGCCTGTGTCGTTGGGGTAACATTCGCTAAACAAGCTGCTTTAGAAAAAATAAATATGCATGAATTTTGTAAAAGTATAATATATAATCTAAAATAGTTTTAGATGAACCGATGACATGACACGGCTTGAGACATTGCAACCTCTCTTGCTGCAAAAATTCTGCCCCAATTTGCTGGGTGGATGCCTCTGACTACTGCTCGCGCGGCGACTGGTTGAACTTGCTTCGGAATTTTGAGGGTCCTCCTCAAAATTCTGCCCCAATTTCCAAGTGCGGGGAAAAATAGATTTTTATTGAATTGTGACCGAACCCATTGGGCTGCCTACGTATCCCCTCTTAAACGGGAATCAGGTCAGGCGTAGTCCAAATTACATCACTGAGAAAGCATAAAGATTACACATAGTAGCGCTTGACTGCATCTGAATTGATTGGTTTCAGCCAAACTTCTCCGTCCATCTCTGCAAGTATGCGTGCTGCTCCTGTCAGCACTCTATGAACCATGTACGGACCTTGCCAGTTGGGAGAGAAATTCCTCTTGGCTTCATCTTGTAACAATACACTCCCCACGGCGTGGTGAACACCGTTTTCTCATCATATTCCTCGTCCATCCAAATCTGGTGGTAACCTGCGAAGAAATCCACAAAGGACTGCAATTCATGCTTGGCGCAATTATCAATCAGAATGTGTATATTTGGAAAGGGAAAGTCGTCTTTCGGACTGGCCTGGTTGAGATACCGGTAGTCGACGCACACTTTGACCTTCCCATCCTTCTTTGGCACAAGTACAATGTTGGCTAACCATGTCGGGTACTCCACTACTCAGAGAACTTTGGCGTTGATCTGCTTGGTAACTTCTTCTTTGATTTTCAAACTCATGTCGGGTTTGAACTTTAAGCTTTTGTTTCACTGGTGGACACATTGGATTGGTTGGCAGTTTGTGAGCCACAATAGACATACTTAGACCAGTCATGTCATGATACAACCATGCAAATACGTCCTCATACTCTCATAGAAACTCTATGTATTATTTCTTTTCTGATTGTGACAAACGAATGTTGATGCGAGTCTCCTTGACGTTTTCTGAATCTCCCATGTTGATAACTTCAGTCTCATCCAGGCTGGACTTAGGTCTGTTCTCAAAGTTCTCAACTTCTTTGAAAATCTCGTCAGGTATATCGTCTTCCTCTGAATCAATGTCTGTTTGCCGCGTTGTCTCATTGCATGTCACAGTCATCTGTTCATCAAGACAAGTAATAGTAATGATGTATAAAATGAGAGAAAACAATAGCATTAAATATCTGATTCGTAAGAGAAATTTAGAAGATGCTTTGATAGATTGAATAACTGCTTTGAACATTTAAGATCTTTATTGAAGAAATTGAAAAATGCAGGAAAAGGAAAATCATTTAGTAAATAAAATAGTAAATAATGCTTGTTTTAGCCTTGCCACCTCGAGGCTCGTCAGGCTTTGGTCGTCTTGATAGACCAGTTCTTGAGATATGTCCCCTTGCTTACAGTCTGTATGGAAGGGCCTTTGGATCTTGTGCGATAGGCTGATGACGCTAGAATGCACGAACTAACCTTTGGGGAGGGGAATAATAAAAAATAAATAAAAATAAAAGGTAACCAAGTCAGTGAGGATCATGAAAAGTGTATTGCAGTATTTAAACACATAATGCGGAAATTAAAGCGTGTCCTAAGTTGGGGCCTCTTTGTGCCCGAGGTAGGCCTAGCGACAAATTGATTTGGAGAACTTAAAATTCTAAATGCCTCATTTTATTGATAATAAAAATAGACAAATCCTAGAATGATAGAAATAAAAGTCACTAATAGACATTGGCCTTATTACATCGGTAGAAAAAATAAAGACATTCCTATCTATTTGGTCCCAGAAGGACCTTCCCAGACTCGGCATTCTTGCTTTCCTCGTACAATTTTCCCAGCTCGCGAAGTCCCAACAACAGTTAGGTTCTGGCTAGATATCCTCCTTCAGCTCCCTCAGCCTTTTTGACAATTCTCGACTCTTTTGATGAATGAGTTACCCAAGTGTGTCCTGACGATAGCTTTGTCGCTAGAGTGCAGATCCTCCCACCAACTCAACAGCTTTGGGTGGATGTTGGAGACCATGCCGAATCTGGGGACTTCGTGCCTCTTTTTTTTTTTNATGGACTTTTAGATAAGGCTATCTTAAAAGCTATCGTGCGGACGACACTTTAGCTTGACTAGGTTTGACTATGATGCATGGAATAGTGCAACAGAGTAAGGTTTCTATAGGGTTTTAGACTGGTACCCTTGAGCGGACAACTCAAGGGGGAAAGGCACTGAACCATCGACTGCACCGCTGATCGACTAGTTTTACCGCAAATAAGCCTTTCTGAATTTAGTGGGTGATAACATAGGAAGGGCGCAATCACGCATCAAGCGTTGCTATAGTATTTTGTTTGGCACGAGTGGAGTATTAATGTTGAGCATCATTTATGCAATAATATTAAAATAAGTTTTCACGTATTTTCACATTTAAAGAAAGCGATAAAAACGGAAGTAATAATTTAAAGCAGTTATAAAAGAAAACAAAGAGACATGTCAGTTACGTTTTTGAAGAAAAGTAAATACCCGAAGTACACAATTAATTGCATGTAAAGGGAATAGGAAAGGGTGCAAGTATTTAAAATAAAGGCATAAATTCACAAAACTATTTGAAATGGTAAAATCCTGGATATCCCCAGCAGATTCGCCATGCTGTCGCGCACCCTTTTTTCCTCTTCCTCGCGGAATATCGGTTTTATGACATTGGTTAGGACAACTCTTTCCTTTTGGGAAAGAGGTTTGCATATTTTGAAGAGTCGCCACCTAACGATTTTAACGGTGCGTTAGGGCACCTAAGGGGTTCAATTATAACTATGTTGCTAACCAGATATTTGGGTAAGGGCTCAAAATTATCCTAAGGGGAAGGTTTTAGGTACCCCTCAGGATCCACAAGTGTGGTTCCCGGCCAAATGGTTTCGTGAATTTGTACAAGAAACAAATAACAAGTAAAGGCTCAAATAAAAAGGGGATTTAAGTCTTAAGCATATAGATGTTTAGAAAGCAGTAGAGATGATTACGAACTAGCGTATACAGGTATCCTAGGTTTATAATAATATGGATCACATCAATGCAATGCCCGGTAATCACTCCTCGAATAGGGTCTACACGTGGTATTAGCGCACCGGTCATCATATCCATATTCTACCCTTCCCACCGCGCGAAGGTAATTAAAGTGTGTGTTGGTCACGGATTCTATTGCGTGCTATTACCCGTCCCATCCTATCAGTCTTGGAGGAGGCTAGGACTACTACCCTAAAAGGAAGTACTAGGTTGACCCCTAGGTTTAATGGACAAGATTCTAAGCGACAAACAACGACAATTAGGACTTCAGATAAGGGAAAACAAATAAGAGCAGATACGAGGCCCAAGTACTCCTCCACAGATTTTGCACATAAATAGCACGACTCAGACACAAGTAAGTCCTTATTAACTTCAGAACCTAAGGCATGATGTCTAGGTGAGAATGAAATAGTGAGGTAGCTTTATTACTGATTTCAGAGGATGAATTTTATCAGTTTCATACTGATTATAACCATTAATAGTCAAGCAGCAGGTATAAAGGAGCATGCTTCCAATTTTAATAGATTTAAAATTTAAAGCTTGCTTAAGCGTATGACAACACCCAGTAATTATCCAGATTATTAAAGAAACTATTGCAAGTTAATTTTCCTAAACATGCTGCAGTTAGGTGTTGCAAAAATACAGAACTATTACCAGTTGTTTGGAAACATGGTGAAACTATTTTTAGGGCCTTTTTCATGCAATTAGTAGTTATATTAGGTTTTGAATGCGTTCCTAAGACATGATATCTAATATGCACACATGTGGATGCAGAATGGGTGGTATGCAGAATTCCTAGGCAGGATTTCTAAATGCATAAAGTCACAGTATTTGAACATGCTATGCAGCAAGTAAGAGGATGACTTGTTTATTAGCGCATCATTATCCTAAGAATGATTTCTAGGTGTAACACAACATTACAGCGATATTAGAACTGGTTTACATGAATAACATGTTTATATTAACATTAAATCCTAGATCATGATTTCTATATGATAAATGATAATGCCATAATAGGATGCTGAAACAGTAAACATGGACCTAAGGAACATGATATCTAATGCATGATATGCTCGCATACAATCAGCCCTAAGCATGAATTTCTAGTGCACACGTAAGAAATGTAAACCTAGAGGCATGATATCTACCCTTTAACATGGATAACCTATATAACTACCCTTCCCTTTCCACTATCCATTCCCAAATATCTGTTTACAAATTATTACATGCCAGGAATTATGAATTACACAACCAAAGGAAAAATAAGAAGTTACTTCTATAGGGAGCCTTTAATTAGGCCCAGATCTTACAAACATCAATGCCTTTGGTGTTTCATAGCCTTTCATAGTCCGGGTGTGTCAGAGTTCCTAAGGACCTTAAGGGCTCCGGGGCAGTGCTCACACCCAGACATAGCCAAAATAGAGTTAAACATGTGCAGTGTGGGAAGTGCCAGCCTTATGTGTCAGAGTTCAGAGGGCACTCAAATGGTCCCCAAAGTAGTGCTCACACGAAGGGGGCTGAACTTAGACTTCTAAGAGTATATGTGAGAGTGCTTTTTATTTTTTTAAAAGGGGTTTAAGTAAGAAACACTTTAAGAAAGGGTAAGTAAGAAAATAGTTTTGAAGAAGGAAATCAAAGATTAACATCACACAAAAGACCAAGGATAGTCCAACAATCACAAACAGGGGTGATGGGATTGGAGGCACAAATACAGAGCATGTGAGGGCAGACCTGTAGCAGGCAGATACACATATAGACAGACAATCAGAAATTCCTAAGGGTCTAGAGGATTAGGGGTAAAGTAAAGTACTAGGTTAGATTAAATCCCTAAAACAACTAAGGCCATGGTTAAAGTAATGTACCAGTCATAGGCATGTATGAAGTAGGTGCTAAGTATACAGAAACATGCTGGCCATAAACAAGTAAAGCCTAACTTAAACATGCAGAGGGGGTTCAGGATCCGAGATACATGCTGAATAATAAGTAAAAGCAAATTAGAAGCATGTTGAATTACAACAGTAGTAGAAACATGTTGGTTTGAGGACTGAAATCTAAATTAGAACATACCAGTGAAGTGAAGAAAGCAATAACACAAACAGGAAGTAGAAGATGCACAATAGTTAGCCTTGGGTTGCAGCCGGCTAACTTAGAATAGTAGTATTTACCACAGAAAAGAGAGAGTAGAGAGTCTTTTAATTGTGAGAGAGAGATTTTTAACAGATGAATTGAATAGATAACAGGTAAGAAGTCAGAAACCCTAGTAGTGAAATCATCAGAAACTAGGGATTAATATGAATTACAGAGTGAACAGTGAGATAAACGGGAAAGCAAGAAAAATCAAAGACATATATGAATCACATAGGGTAAAATATCAGTGAATCATAAAGCTTATGAAACGCAAACACATATGCAAACATATTATCAAAGACATATCAAGAACTTAGGGTTTAGGACTAGAAATTTGGGATTTCAACACAACAACTCATATAAGATAGAGAAACTTGAATGAATCTTTAAAACACAGTTGAGACCTTAGGATAATACTGAAAAGTCATGGAAAAATCGTTTAAGAGGGGTCATGAAACCCTAATTTTGAAAAAATGAGGGATCGTTCGAAAAATAGGAGAATCTTTAAAAAAAAAACTCAGGAAAACCTCATAATACGCATAGATCTGTTACAGATCTAAAAGAATCGGAAGTTTAGAATTTAGGGTTTCAAAGAGAGAACCCAAAGAAAGAGAGTGTCGGTATAGAAGACACCACTAGTCGGAAAGTAGGAAAATCTTACTGGAATCGAGCCATAAAGGCCTGAGACAGGCCAAAGGTGTGAGGGAGTGGATCCTGGTCTCTTGAAGACCTTAGAGACAGCAACACCGGTGAGAAGGAGCCATGAGAGGCCTGAGGATGGTGAGGATTCCATGGTTTCCGGCTAAGAGACGGCCGGAGAAGACGAACAGACCTCATCGGAGGTGGAGATACCAGAGGTCTCTAGAGAGAACTAGAGAGATAGAGAGAGAGTGTGAGAGGGGGAAATGAGAGACGGGGGGAGGTCGTTAGGATTTAATTATGGTAAGTGAAATCTGGGCCGTTGATCTAATTTGATCAACGACTCAGATTGATCCGGGGTTGGGTCGGGTAAGAATTGGTTTGGGCTAGGGTTCTGTTGGGTTATTTAATTGGGTTAGGGATTAGGCTAATTTTAGGCTATAATTGAAATAAAAGGGGCTAGATGTTAAATACCTAATTAAATTAGATAAAACAATTTACAAAAATAGCTAATAATTGTATAAAATGGAATTGATGCTTAGAAAATAAATTAAAATGACTGATTAGCAATTAAAAAATACAAAATGAGTAATTACTGGATAAAAATAGTATAAAACATATGATTGGGCTGTAATTGCAAAGTTATTGCAATCATAGCCAAAGAGTGCCAGTTTGGCTAATTGTGAAATAATTTGGTCTTAGTAGGACCCTAAATAATGAATTAAATCAAGAAATACTTTTGAAATTGTTTGTAATGCAATTTTGTAATTAATTATTAGAAATAAAGTACTGGATAAATTAAAATAAATTAATAAAAATATGAGAAAATTATAGAAAAATACCAATTACTATTAAAGCATGTTTTTGAAGGTAAATATGCAATTTTGAAATATTGTTGGAAAATTGGGTATCAACACATATAGGGGTCAATTAAACCCCTAAATCGGACTAATAGTTTAATTAAGGCAAGTATTACTAATTAAAGTCACAAATAAGGAAATAGGTAAAATCATAGAGAAATACTGATTTAATAGGAAAATATAATTCAAACCCTAAATAAAATCAGTCAATATATTTAATTGACAGAAATAAACAAATAACGGAAAAAAGATTAAAGCAATCAGTGCAGGAAACAGAAAGACCTATGGTTTAAGCATATACACAAAAAATAGTCGAAATAGCAAAGGGTAATCGGATTCAAACACGTGAAAGTCAAAAAACCTTTTGAAGAAAACTTAGAACGAAACCCTAATTTCAGAAAAGCACTGGAATCGAATAGTAATAACGAAAACAGAAGATTTTTTGAGGAAAAATACCAAATAACACTTAAAACGTTTTAGATCTATAAGGATCTGAACAGACCCAAGTAGTCATAAGATTAGGGCTTTCGAAAATGACAGAGATGAAAGGAAACTCGGTCTAAAACCATAGATGTGAACCATGAATAAGAAGAAAATAGTACTCACGAACGGAAATGGCCATAGACAGGCCTGTGAGAAAGGTTTCGAACAAAACCAGGTTGAATATCTTTGAGATTCTCCCATAAATCAACGAAGTTGAACAACCAGAAGATGTAGAAGGCCAGCAAAGGCCGGAAAATACAGAGAAACCTCATGAACGGTGAGGTTTTCTGGTGAAGGCGGCTAGGTTTTAGGGGAGTGATTGAGAGAGAAGGGAGGAGGGAAGGGGATTGAAGGGCGGTGGATTTTTGAAAATGGGGTAGGGTTTAGGTCGTTTGGGTAATTAAAAAAGGCAAGTGTGTCCTGGACCGTTGATCTTCTGAGATCAACAGCCAAGATTGAATCTGGGTTAGGCGGGTTGTAAGAATTGGGTATTGGGTTGATAATTGGGCTGGGTAGTTGTTGGGCTAAAGTCCGAAAATTAAAAGAAAAGAGGCTATATTTTAAATACCCACTTAATTCAATAAAATATTTTATAAAAAATAGTTAATAAAGCATGAAAAATGCTATTTGTGTATGAAAATGATTTAAAATAGTTACTTTACATAAAAATATGAAAGATCATTTTTGTATAAAAATAAAATGATTGTGCACACATGAGCTATTATTGCAAAGTTATTGCAATTATAACCTAAAGATGTAAATATAACTATACATAAAATGGTTAAAGCTTAATATAAATATAAACAATAAATAATTAAGCAATAAAATTATTATAAAATTATTTGTGATGCAATTAGTAATTATTTAGATAATAAAATGATGGAATAAATTAATTATAATCATTTAAAATTACAAAGAATTATGGAAAAATACTAATTGATGCTCATGCATTATTTTGAAAATATATATACATGTTGAAAATTTAGGGGAAAAATGGTATCAACAATACACTGGTAAAAAAGAACTCTCCACAAAACATCATAGGGACCACACAACCTCATGGCACCTCGCTGGAGATAACCCACCTGTTTTGCCTCAAACGAACATCTTTCTATGCCCTTCCATAGTAATAACTATTATGCAACTACTTAATCTTCCTGAGTTTGAACTCATAACACAACATGAAGATCTCTTTCACTCCAAAACTAAACTACATGAGAGGTTCTTCAACACACTCATAACCCAAGGCCATACGCCAAATCAAGACAGAAGTCAAACACCCAATAGTCCCTGCTACATCTAAAGTAAACTCTTCTTGTCACATTCGAACAATATAAACACATCCCGCAATCAAATCATGCTCACCACATGGTCATCCAATCACAAATCCCACAAATAAGGACACCACAGACATATAAGCCCTAAAAGCACGTGCTCACACATTCGAAATCTCTGTACTCAAGCCACAGATAAAACCTGGACTCAAGTCCTCCAGACTGGCCCATCGTCAACATGACAAAATCGCATCTCGAACCTCAACCATGGAATGATAGGCCGCAATGTACAACTAATACTGAGCGCTCATGTGTGCACATGAATGCGTGGAAGGAATTTAAAGAGTTACGCTTCAAGCTGAATCAATGCCGCAGGATAAGGAAAGAAAGATGAAAAGTATATCCTAAATGTATTGTAGCCTCTTGAAGATAGGTATGGATGTCATCATACCGATCCGCAAGACTCTACTAGACACTTGCTCATGACTTGTAGAACCTATGAACCTAGAGCTCTGATACCAATGTATCACAACCCAAAATCCACTAGTCGTGATGGCACCTAACCCAACTCGCTAGATAAGCCAACTAATAATTATCCAGTTTCAATTATATTAACTTTACAATTAAATGAAATTAATTTACGAAATTTATACATTTTCCAAGGACTGCTAGTACAAATCATGAGCTTGTACGAATATAGTTTGAAAAGCGAAAATGAAATAACTACATAGTCTATTTGAAAAGTACATAAACACAATTTTATAATCTAAGGCTACCCCGAACAAAGGAGGCAGCTACAACAGGGACACAAGTACATCTTAAAGTCCCGCAACCATCAAACACAACAACAACAATAACCAACATCTGCACGCAATGTGCAATAGTGTAGTATCAGTACAACCTACCCTATGTACTGAGTAAGTAACAAACATAACCTTAGGATGAAAGCAGTGACGAGCTATCACAAGGTCGGGTCCAATACCAATATTCCACAACAGTTCATAATAGCATAAATGCAAGTATAAAAAAGACATCTCAAAAGTAAAAAAAAATACTCAGCTCGTTCACAGTTCCAGAAAATGGTCATGTTCTTCAAAGATCTCAGTGAAAGAAAATCCCAGATCTCTTACCGAAAATGCCAAAAGTACGAGTAAGTTTGAAAACTGTAATTTTCCAAATATCCTTTCCACAATAAATAAAATATTTCATTTTCTTTCCAAAAAACAAGTACAAAATACCTCTCTATGTCCACATATCAATGTGTATAATAAGTCATGAATAACGTGATACTATGTAGCATGAGGAAAAATATATCTCTATGCTTGTATGTTATGTGTGCATGTAAATGCCACGTATCTCAGAGATGGATCATGTACTCACACTCTCAGAGTACTAAATCTCACTATCTCGCATCCTTTCTCACTAAGCTCAATACTCATCACACTACATCACTCAGTGTTGTATAATAACTGCTGCGGCGTGCAGCCCGATCCACATATATATATATAGTCCACTGCGCTCACTGGGGGTGTACAGGCTCCGGAGGGGCTCCTTCAGCCCAAGCGCTATATTGCTATGGCGTGCAGCCAAACCCAATACTAGAGGCATGTAGCCCAATCCAATACTGCTGCAGCGTGTAGCACGATACAATACTGCTGCGGCGTGCACCCCTATCCAATACTGTATAATATGTTGTGGCGTTCACTCTGACCCATAATTCCACTCCCACTCAGACCCTCGGCCTCACTGAATCATCAATCTCTCCAGTCTCACTCACGGGCTCACAATGTCATGAAACTAGCCTGACAACAATAATATGATGTATCAGTAACAATAACTGAGATTGAGATATGATATGAATGCATGAATATGACTGAGTACGAAATATCAATGAAAATTAGTGAGATGACAGCAAGAAACGGACACTATGGGTACAAATAATATCACCATAAAGCCTAAACATGATATTTAGCATGATTGGCGGCTCAGTTACTTTATCACATGGTGAAAACACAAATATCAACAAAATAGGGGCCACTATACAATGCCATGGGAACAACCGAGTCCCAATTCACAGGGTGCACGCCCACACGCCCGTCACATAGCCTGTGCGTCACTTCAATACCAATTACATAACACGTTATGCGGGGTTTCATACCCTCAGCACTAAGTTTAGAAGAGTTACATACCTCGAACGAGCCAATACCAATGCCGAGCAAGCCAAGTTATGCTCCAACGATGCCATCCCGCACGTTCCGACCTCTGAATGGCTCCAAACTGATAAAAAACAATTCAAATACATCAAGCAATGCTAAAGGAACCAATCTCGATCATAAAAGATCAAGTCTTGAATCAAGGCCCGAAATCGACAAAAACGCCCAACCTTGGCCCGCACCTTGGAACTCGAAAAAACTCACAAAATCCAATAATCCATTCAATTATGATTCCAACCATACTAGTTTCACTCAAATCCGACTCCAGTTCGATATTCGAAACTCAAAAACTCATATTATGAAACTTCAGGCCAAAATCCCCAATTTCCTCTTTAAATTCATCAACCAATTGCAAAAAATGAAGATAGATTCATGGAATGAAATTAAAATTGAGTAGAGAACACTTACCCCAATCCTTGTGATAAAATTTTCTTTAAAAATCGCCTCAATCCGAGTTCCACATCTCAAAATATGAAGAAAGAACAAAACCTTCAATTTTTATAGCTTTTGCCCAGCACTTTCCGCATTTGCGGACAAATTGCTGCATCTGCGACCACCGCATCTGCGGTAAAAATTCATTTATGTGAAAATAACCTTTCACAAAAATCCCCGCACCTGCGGATGTCAAATCCCGCTTCTGCGAAGCCTTACGCACTTGCGATTCCAAGTCCCGCATCTGCGCGCATGCATGTGCGCTACAAATCCGCTTCTGTAGTCTTCCTCACCCAGCCTCTTCTCGCTTCGGTGACTCCACAAGCGTTTCTGCGACCATCGCACCTGTGCAAACCAGCCGCATGTGTGGTCATACCAGAACCAGAAACCTTCAACAATGCAACATGAAATGAAAATGATTCGGACCTCGTCCGAAACTCAACCAAGCCCCACGGGACCCCGCCCAAACATACCAACAAGTCCCATAACACAATAGAGACCTACTTGAGGCCTCAAAACACACATAACAACATCGAAACGATGAATCACACCTCAATTCGAAATCATTGAACTTTGAAACTTCAACTTGCATAACCAATGCCGAAACCTATCAAATCACGTCCGATTGACCTTAAATTTTGCACACAAGTCACATTTGACATATGGACCTGCTCCAACTTCTGGAATTAGAATCTGACCCCGATATCAAAAAGTCCGCTCTTGGTCAAACTTTTCAAAATTCCAACTTTCGTCATTTCAAGCTAAACTTTACTACGGACCTCCAAATCACAATCTGGACGCACTCCTGAGTCCAGAATCACCCAAAAGAGCTAACAGAACCATCAAAAATCCAATCTGAGGTTAATTACTCAAAAGTCAAAACATGGTCAAACCTTTCAAATTTAAAGCTTCTAGCTGAGAATCATTCCTCCAAATCAATTCCGAATAACCTAAAAACCAAAATCGACGATTCACATAATTCATAATTGTTGATACCCAATTTTTCCTCAAAATATTTTAAAATTGCATATATACCTTCAAAGTCATGCATTAATAGCAATTGTTATTTTTCCATTATTTTTATTAATTTTTCCAATATTTATTTCTAATAAATAATTATAAAATTGTATCACAAATGATTTGAAAAGCATTTCTTGATTTAATTTATTGCTTATGGTCCTAATTAGACCCAATTATTTCATAATTAGCCAAATTTAGCATTTTTGGCTATAGCCCAATCATATGATTTTATACTATTTTTATCCAAAAATTAGTCATTTGTACTTTTAAATACTAAATAATCATTTCAAACTATTTTCTATGCATGAAATTTATTTTTTATAATTATCAGCTAATTTTATAAATTGTTTTAATTAATTTAAGATGAGTATTTAACAAAGAGCCACTTTTATTTCAATTCTAGCCTAATTAAACTAGCCCAAACCTTATTAAATTAACCCCAACAAACCCCAAGCCCAAATACCCTTGAGCCCAATCTGATATACCCAACCTAGTACCTCATTTCAATCCAGATATCCCCTTTCCTTAATTAATCCGAACGACCCCCTCCCAAGCCCTCATTTCTCTCATTTCCCTCATCTTCTATCTGTCGTCATCCCGTTCTCATTCTCTCTCAAATCCTCTCTACCCAAACCCTAATCCCCTCGCCATTTTCTGGTCCGCCGGTAACAATGGCAGTTCTCTAACCCCTAGCCTATATGGATCCTCTCCATGGCCTGATTCTCGTATCCCTGAGGTCCTCAAGGGACCAGTTGATTGATCATTCACCCCCTGGGTCCGTCCTCACCATTCCCAGGCCACCATGGCCTTCTGAGTAAGATCGCTATATTTCCTTACTAGACCTATGGTTTCTAAGCCGGTCTCTTCTCGTCTCAGGGTTGTCTATCTCCGAAACCCTAACTCTAGCTCTTGACTCCTTATATCTGTAACAAATCTGAGTCTAATCAAGTTATCTTTGCTTTTTTTCTTAAAGAGTTTTCTGATTTTCTAAAGCATCTCTTCATCTTCAAATTAGGGTTTCTTAACCCCTTTTCAAAAATAATTCTTCTTCTGATTTCAGTGTTATTCTGTGATGTAACGACCCGACCGGTCATTTTGAGCTCTAGCGCTTCGTTCAGTGGTTTGAAGTCATGAGTAGCTCCATTTCAGGTATTATGACTCGTAGGCATAGTCGGATTTGAATTTCGGGAAGTTCGGAGTAAAATTGGAAAGAAAATTCTCATTTCAGAAGCCTTAAGTTGGAGAAATTGACTAAGATTGGAATTTTGAGTAAACGACCTCCGAATAAGGAGTTGAAGGTTCCAGCAGGTTCGTATGATGATTTCGGACTTAGGTATGTCCGGATTGGGTTTTGGATAACCTAAGAGCATTTCGGTGTGTATTGTGGAAGTCAGCATTTTTGAAGAAATTTCCTAAGTTTGGCTTGAAGCGCAAGTGATATTGATGTAAGTTTCGAATTTCGAGTATGGGAATAGCTTTGTATGGTGATTCTGGAGTTGGGAGCGCGATCGGAAGTGAATTCGGATTTCCGTAGGTTATTTTGAAGTCATTTGGCTAAAGATCAAAATTTGAAGGTTTTTGAGGAATTGAACCGGAAGTGGAAATTTTGAATATCGGGGTCGGATTTTGATTCTAAAAGTTGGAACACGTCCGTAATGTTGAATGAGACTTGTGTGCAAAATTTGAGGTCAATCGGACGCGATTTGATAGGTTTCGGCGTCGAATAAAGAAGTTTGAAATTCTAAAGTTCATAAAGATTTGATTGAGTTATGATCCATTGTTTCGATGCTATTTGAGGCCTCGAGTAGGTCCGCATTATGTTTTGGAACTTGTTGGCATGTTTAGGTTGGGCCTCGAGGGCCCCGGGTGTTAACCGGATGAGCCTCGGACCAAGTTTGAACTTGAAGAGCATAAACTGAAGCTCCCAGCTTTTGGTGTGATCGCACCTGCGCTTGGATGGCCGCAGGTGCAAGCTCGTGGATGCAGGGCACGAGATGCAGAACCGAAAAGGCATGGGCTGGCCAGGCACCACGGGCGCGAAGAATTGGGTGCGGGTGCGAAAACTGCAGGCGCGAAGAATTGGCCGCGGGTGCGAAGGTTTTGCCGTAGGTGCGGACACCTCAGGCACGAAGGTTTTGCCGCGGGCGCGAAGATCGCTGGGCAGTGAGTGTTTAAAGCGGGGGTTTGAGCATTTTTGCTTTCTTCATTCTTGGGCGATTTTTGGAGATTCTTGAGAGGGATATTCACCTAGCAACTTGGAGGAAAGTCAATCCCACCTTTTGCAAGTTAATTACTTGGATTATATCAAGATTTTAACATGGAAAATCATGAAAATTTGTGGAAAAGTTGAAAATTTTGAAGAAAAACCTAGAATTTGCATTCTTGGATTTTTGACCACGAATTTGAGCATGGAATTAGAGTAAATTGTATATTTGAGTTAGCAAGGCTATGGGTAATCATTATCTTCGAAAAGTTTCGGAATCCGGGCACGTCGGCCCGAGGGTAATTTTGTTAACTTTCCGAGCGGAGTTGGGAATTTATATAAATTAAATTGTTATAAGTACTAAAGTACATTTTCATTGGTTTTCCCTTTATTTGGATAGTTTTGGGGGCGTTGTGCATCAATTTGAGTCGTCGGAGGGGCTTGGAGGCCGTTTATGAATCTTTGGAGCGAGGTAAGTCTCCTTTCTATCTTTGTGAGGGGGAATTGTCCCCCTAGGTGAACTAATTAAATATGTGCTATTATCTTCGGGGGCTACGTACGCACGAGGTGACGGGAGTCCGCGCGTAGGTACTAATATGCTTATGTCCAGGTAGTCTAGGACCCACAAGCATGCTTTGCTGTTGTACTTGTGATCTTGCCAGTAATATTAGACCGCTTATATGATCGAAATATAAATTGAAAATCCTAAGTAGACTAGAGTTCATTTTCTTAATCATTTAGAAAGAGATTTGATTTCCTCCGTGGATAATTGTATACCTGATAAGGTTATAGTATGGAAGAATATTATTAAACTTGGCAAAACAAAGATTTAAATGCTATTTTTCGTGTTCCCTTAAGAAGAATTTTACCACTTTCCTGAGTAACTGATTTCTTGATAAAAATACGGATTTATTATGTGAATATGTGTACATATGAGCACCTGAGTCACATGTATGATTCGCGAGCAAGTTAGCCTTATTATTATTATGTTGACCGCGTCGCATGATCGATTCGCGAGCGGGGAAATTATATGCATCTATGGTTCGAGCCATTCCACCCTTCGGCAGTGCACATTTTATTATTGTTGGTCTGCGCCGTTCGACCCTCGGCATTTCTTGCGCATGATAATTGCTGTGTATTTCCTGTGATTTATACATGTTTATCGGCCTAAGGAAATTCTTAATTGCTAGTTAAAAGAAGAAGAATTGATGTGTAAAATGTGAAATAAGTCTGATGTTCTCATCCCTGATTATTATTTAAATTGTCAACTGAAATGACGAAGGTTTTAATGTGTTAAATATAAGAAGAACTGATATTCCTTATCCCTGATATTTAAATAAATTGCCTATGACATTCATTCTTAGTGTCTCACTTGATTATATTAAATTGACCTCTAGAAAGTGTCTAATTCGACCCCTCGTCACCACCTCTCTGAGGTTAGGCGGGATACTTACTGAGTACACGTTATTTTTGTACTCATGCTACACTTGCTGTGCATTTTTATTGCACATGTAGTTTCACAGCGATGTGGCTGGTTTGGAGACATAGGCGAGCTGTATCATCCGGAGGCGATCCGCAGCTGACAGAGTCTCCCTCGTATTGTAATCATTTTGTTTTAAATTCCATTGTCCAATTTGTATCTCAGACAAGCTTTGTAATGATTGTATAAATTCTTAGAAATTGCTCATGCACTTGTGACACCGGGTTCTGGGATGTATTTTATAAAAAAAAATAGAATATTAAACTGTCGTATTTACTTAACGGATTTTTTAGTTATTACACAATAAGTTAAAGGTAATGATTCCCAAAATGTTAAAACAGGAATTTATTTCAACTAATTAATGATTGGCTTGCCTGACGATGGTGTCCGGCGCCAATACAACCTTAATATATTTTGGGTTGTGACAACATGGTATCAGAGCACTAGGTTCCCTTAGGTCTCACGAGTCATGAGCAAGTCTAGTAGAGTCTTGCGGATGGTACGGAGACGTCTGTACTTATCTTCGAGAGGCTACAGGGCTGTTAGGAGTACTTCCCTTCTTGATTCCTCATCATGTGATTTGATTCCTTTAAGGCTTATGCCTACATTTCTTTATACTCAATCTTATACGTCTCGAAGCGCTTGCTATGAATCGGGAATTTGAGGAATTGAAATGGTTCTACGGATATGATGCGAGATGTTTTCCATGTGTAATTGGTTGGGGCTGTTGTTATGACCCTGCAGAAGGATAATATGTTGTTTTAGCTCAGTAGCTGTGTTTATGAGAGTCTTAAGGCTATGCTCAGGTAGTGATGATGATTACGATTGGTTATCGCGCGATGTCGATATGATGATAGACTGTTTGCCCATATGTTGGGGGTGATGAATGGCTTGAAGGGAGGTCTTCCCAAGGCGTGATTTCGAGATTTTGGTATTTTAGTTCTGGCAGAGGAAAGGCATTTGGATTATGAATGGTCCGTTTGGGGTTGATAAAGTAGTAAGACTTGGTGTTTTCAAGTAAGGTGGGGTATTCACCTGTGATGTGTTGTCATCGTCCTTGATCGAATGGAATGTGTTAAGTTCGTCAGTGTCGTGGATTCTTCGGCTGCATGGGGTCAGAGTATTGTGAAGAAGTATTTAAGAATGCGGTTGGCAGAGACCGTGAGGTGTGGTGGTTCAGTACTGGATAAGTGTTGATAATGAAGGCAACTCGAGATAAATGATCTTCGGAGAGTTTGAAGTCGTGGCGAACTGCTGGTTTAAGAGCTGCAGAGAATGATATTGAATTGAGGCAGCAATTGGGCAGCATACGATGAAGGAAGATATGTGAAAAAGTGCTAGGCGGTGGTTCCCTTTTCTAAAAGGCCTGGTGTAAGGAACAGAAATCAGGTAGTTGTTTAAAGTAATGAGATTAACAAGTGGGAGAGAGGCAGCATAGCACAGGAGTTCAGTGGTAAGACATCTGCCTACCTTGAGGGAAAGTTTGAGAGTTTTAGTGGATGGTGATTGGGTCTACGAGCTTAAGTTGGAATATGGGTTATTTTGGCGGAAGGTTAGATACAAGAGGGAGGAGATGTTAGGAATGAAGAAGGACGCAATGTGGCGGTGAATTTGAAGATGTTGTAGCGCATTTAATAGACGTCCATGAGGAGTGGACGGACTAGTAAAGTTGGAAGAGGAAGAAGGGCACAGGATAGGGTATTGATGTTGTAGAGGGTGTGCAGTACATCGTCGTTGGAAGGTGTCAGTTGGTGATTTCCACAGGTGGGTTATCTCCTGTAAGTAGGTTAGCGGTTGTGTGGTTGGCAAGTTTCTGTGAGGGACTCTAGTGGCTATTTGGTAGGAGGCAGGATGTGTGAATGATGCTAGAGAATTATAGTATTTAGGGAATGCGGACAGGGGAATTCGGAAGAATTGTACGGATTGGTTAAGCAAAATCATGCTAACAAAGGAGAAGGGATCTCAGCAGGGTCTAGAGTGGTGGAAGGAGTAGCTTCGGGATAAGTGGGGGAGTCCCACCATCTGCAGTTGGGTTGCAGGATTGTGTTATCATAGGGTTACGGATTGTCGGCGTGTTGGCAATTTATTTCAGCTAAGGGGAAATGAGTAAAATGGTGATCGTGCGTGGGATTTGATGAATGTGTGCAGAAGTTGGCCCTGTCGGACCATGGTTAGGGCTTGAAAGATTCAGAATTTATGCTTAAGGCATAGGCGAGTTCTAAGGGTAGTGACTCATTCATGTACTTCTTTGAGAGGATGTTCATGTGCTAGAAGAGCTTTGGAGTTGATTGTATTCGGGGCCAGTCAGAGTGAGTGACTTTCAATAGTGGTCCTAATAAATTCGAAAGTTAAGAATGCGGTGTTTAAGGGTTTCAGGCAGCAGTATGATTAAGAGTCGAGCTTTTGCAGTATAATTCCTAAGAAAGGGAAAATAATTGGAGTGTTCTATGTTATTTCAGCGTGCAGGATAGTATTGGAGGAGTGAGAGAAATAAACTCCTTTCAGGAGGGTATGAGACGGATTGCGGGATTTAGGCAGCATGGTCTCGTGAATCAAGGTCACTCGGGATGAGTGAGGGTTGAGTTTGCTATGAGTTGAAGGAAGTTACTATTATTCCTGAGGCAATTAAATATGATTAAAAGAAGATAAATCGATTAGCCATGGTTGAAATGGCACATTTACGGCAGTGATCAGTTCCTTCGATGTGCTTAAGTTATGCATGCGGTTTGTGCCGGTGTATGCGCGACATGTCGGCCGTCAAAATAGATTTTAGTTGGAAGCATTCAAGTATTATGGCATGTCAGGTGTATGCGGATCCTGAAAGGTTTATGATGGTTCAGACCACTACTTAAGAATTTGCATGTATTGTGATTGTGGGAATTCACTCGTGTGTTATGGTGGTTCTCTTGAATTGAGGTAAGTAAAATTTTTCTAGATGATGAAGTGTTCACCCGATTAGTGGTTCAGAAGTTATGATGGAATTCTTGCGCTATCTCATATTGGCATGTTAGGTGCGATAAGAAGTATGCAACTGGAAGTAAGGAATCGAGGTTGCGGTTCGGTGTTGACAAGGATGTCATGAGCTCGGATGAGCAAGAAAAAGTGATTTGAAACTTCAGGGTGAGCTGGTGTTATCTTCAGTGTCACCTGAGATCGATATTCGGTGAAGGAGGCTTTGTACCCTGGTTATGGGTTCTTGATTTGTTTTACAACATTAGTGTGGCCAGTGGTGTATGTGCAGACTTGCTACCTTGTGTGGAAGGTCGTGGGAGCGTGACCACGGGAAGATTGTATGAGTGTGACATGTAGTCACTTAATGGATTGGAGATTTGGACTGAGTATGAAGAAGTGTAATATTTCTTATTTGAGAATTTATGCCTGGAAGGCATTTGGTTCATTTGGTTGTGGATTGTGGGGTGTTTGTCCCGGCTATGATGATTGTTCTTGTGTATTATGAGAGGAAGTGGGTTATTATGGACCCAGGTCAAGCTATTAGCCTAGTTCCGTGCAAGCGAGATCAGCTTGAAGTGTGTGAATTGGTTTAAACAGGATTATGGGCTTCATGTAAGGCAGATGTGTTCATTTAAGTATAGCTCTCCTCAAGGAGGGGTGTTGGAATATCAGGTGTTGTTCCGTCTTTGTCAAATTCATGTGATATTATGATTGTGCCGTGTGAGTTGTAAAACTGCTTGATAATTTCTTATGTGTTGAGGCCCCGCGTACTGATGATGTTGTGTGAGCAGGATAGCTCTTGAGATCCAAAGTATATATATATATATATATATATATATCGCACCTCAGTTGTGCTTGAGTTTTGTAGCATATGGCTTTATCAGTATCCCCAGGATGGTATTGTGCACTTAGCGTGCTTGTGACCGATGTTCTATATTTTGTGGTAATGAGCAATTTAGCTCGGTGTGTATCTTCTTATGTAAATATTATGTGTGGATCGGGTGGCACGTCTCCACGGGTATGTTATATGGATCGGGTTGCGCGCAGAAATAGTGTGATGATGAATCAGGTTCCTATATTTATTTTCTTGTGTTTTACTTCCTTTTTTCTAAGAAAGTTCATATTAGTTGCGTGAGTCGACTAGTCCCTTCCTGATTCATTCCTTTATGTATCATGTTCAAGTTATAGCCTATTGGCGCATTGTGGTGTCATGTGAGACTGTTGGTCATGTTTGGGGTGATTCATTGTCTGAGCAGTTCATACTGGGTGAGACGAGATTATTGGATTAAGGATCAGTGCGATAAGTTTATGTGAAATACATTGAAGGACAATTACCATTATTTGGTTCGCAATGAGATGATGATATAAGTCAAGAGGAAAGATTCAATCTTTCTTTAACTCTGCACTTGGTTATGACCTTCTACACATCTCCTCCGTTGTGGTGGTATCGTCAGCATTAAAGTAGGATGTATGTGTATATCTTGTAAAGTGCATTGGGATCATCAGATTCGTGAAATTTTGGCTATTAAGGTTCAGGGAATGTCATGGTGGCTAGATGATGAATTATGCGGTGCATGGTGCTGATTCAGCGAACGTATGCAGTCATGTTCTGGATATCATGTGGTAGTTGAAACGGTGTTTATATATTTGAAACAGGCCTGGCAGAGAATTTCAGATGTTGGAACCGGATTCTGAGCCTATTATATGGATAAAAGAAGAAATCTTCAGATTTGATAAAGCTAATGTACTCAAGTGGGTTGTGGTAGCACGGGCAGGTGCTCGAGGTGTTAAACAATGATTTCAGATAACTCCAAAGCAGTTCTTATCACGTTCGAGGACGAACGTCTGTTTAAGTGGGGGAGAATGTAACGACCCGACCAGTCATTTTGAGCTCTAGCGCGTCGTTCAGCAGTTTGAAGTCATGAGCAGCTCCATTTCAGGTATTATGACTCGTAGGCATGGTCGAAGTTGAATTTCGGGAAGTTCGAAGTCAAATTGGAAAGAAAATTCTCATTTCAGAAGCCTTAAGTTGGAGAAATTGACTAAGGTTGGAATTTTGAGTAAATTAGCTCCGAATCAGGAATTGAGGGTTCCAGCAGGGTCATATGATGATTTCGGACTTGGGCGTATGTCCGGATTGGGTTTTGGATAACCCGGGAGCGTTTCAGTGTGTATTGTGGAAGTCAACATTTTTGAAGAAATTTCCTAAGTTTGGCTTGAAGCGCATTTCAGTGATATTGATCTCCGTTTGGGATTCCAAGTCTGGGAATAGCTTCGTATGATGATTCTAGAGTTGGGAGCGCGATCGGAAGTGAATTCAGATGTCCGTAGGTTATTTTGAAGTCATTTGGCTAAAGATAGAAATTTAAAGGTTTTTGAGGAATTGAACCGGAAGTGGAAATTTTGATATGGGGATCGGATTTCGATTTCGAAAATTGGAGCAAGTCCGTAATGTTGAATGTGACTTGTGTGCAAAATTTGAGGTCAATCAGACATGATCCATTGTTTCGATGTTATTTGATGTGATTTGAGGCCTCGAGTAGGTCCGTATTATGTGTTGGAACTTGTTGGTATGTTCAGGTTGGGCGCCGGGGCCCCCTGGGGCCCCAGGTGTTAACCGGATGAGCCTCGGACCAAGTTTGAACTTGGAGAGCATAAACTGAAGCTCCCAGCTTCTGGTGTGATTGCACCTGCACTTGGATGGCCGTAGGTGCAAGCTCGCGGATGCGGGGCACGAGTTGCAGAAGCGAAAAGGCATGGGCTGGCCAGGCACCGCAGGCGCGAAGAATTAGCCGCGGGTGCGAAGACTGCAGGCGCGAAGAATTGGCCGCAGGTGTGAAGGTTTTGCCGCAGGCGCGGACACCACAAGCGCGAAGGTTTTTCCGCGGGCGCGAAGATCGCTGGGCAGTGAGTGTTTAAAGCGGGGGTTTGAGCATTTTTGCTCATTTCTTCATTCTTGGGTGATTTTTGGAGCTTCTTGAGAGGGATATTCACCTAGCAACTAGGAGGTAAGTAAATCCCACCTATTGCAAGTTAATTACTTGGATTATATCTGGATTTCAACATGGAAGATCATGAAAATTTGTGGAAAAGTTGAAAATTTTGAAGAAAAACCTAGAATTTGCATTCTTGGATTTTTGACCACGAATTTGAGCATGGAATTAGAGTAAATGGTATATTTGAGTTATCAAGGCTATGTGACCATTATCTTCGAAAAGTTTCGGAATCCGGGCACGTGGGCCCGAGGGTAATTTTATCAACTTTCCGAGCGGAGTTGGGAATTTATATAAATTAAATTTTTATAAGTATTAGAGTATATTTTCATTGGTTTGTCGGTTATTTGGATAGTTTTGGGGCGGTGTGCATCAATTTGAGTTGTTGGAGAGGCTTGGAGGGCAGTTATGAATCTTCGGAGCGAGGTAAGTCTCCTTTCTAACTTTGTGAGGGGGAATTGTCCCCCTAGGTGAACTAATTAAATATGTGCTATTATCTTTGGGGGCTACGTACACACGAGGTGACAGGAGTCCGTACGTAGCTACTACTATGCTTACGTCCGGGTAGTCTAGGACCCACAAGCATGCCTTTACTGTTGTACTTGTGATCTTGCCAGTAATATTAGACCGCTAATATGATCGAAATAGAAATTGAATACCTAAGGAGACTAGAGTTCATTTTCTTTATCATTTAGAAAGAGAATTGATATCCTCCGTGGACAATTGTATACCTGATAAGGTTATAGTATCGAATAATATTATTAAGCTTGGCAAATGAGTTTCAAAACAAAGATTTAAATGCTATTTTTCGTGTTCCCTTAAGAAGAATTTTACCACTTTCCTGAGTAACTGCTTTCTTGATAAAAATGCGGATTTATTATGTGAATATGTGTACATATGAGCACCTGAGTCGCAGGTATCATTCGCGAGCGGGGAAAATAGATGCATCTATGGTTCGAGCCGTTCACCCTTCGGTAGTGCACATTTTATTATTGTTGGTTCGCACCGTTCAACCCTCAGCATTTATTGCGCATGATAATTGCTGCGTATTTCCTGTGATTTTTACATGTTTATCGGCCTAAGGAAATTCTTAATTTTTAATTAAAAGAAGAAGAATTGATGTGTAAAATGTGAAATAAGTTTGATGTTCTCATCCCTGATTATTATTTAAATTGTCAACTGAAATGACAAAGGTATTAAAGTGTTAAATATAAGAAGAACTGATATTCCTTATCGCTGATATTTAAATAAATTGCCTATGACATTCATGCTTAGTGTTTCACTTGATTATACTAAATTAACCTCTAGTAAGTGTCTAATTCGACCCCTCGTCACTACCTCTCTGAGGTTAGGCAGGATACTTACTGAGTACACGTTGTTTTCGTACTCATGCTACACTTGTTGTGCATTTTTATTGCACAGGTACTTTCATAGCGATGTGGCTGGTTTGGAGACTTAGGCGAGCTGTATCATCCGGAGGCGATCCGCAGCTGACAGAGTCTCCCTCGTATTGTAATGATTTTGTTTTAAATTCCATTTTCCAATTTGTATCTCAGACAAGCTTTGTAATAATTGTATAAATTCTTAGAATTTGCTCATGCAGTTGTGACACCGGGGTCTGGGATGTATTTTATAAAAAAATGGAATATTAAACTGTCGTATTTACTTAACGGATTTTATTTAGTTATTAGGTAATAAGTTAAAGGTAATGATTTCCAAAATGTTAAAACAGGAATTTATTTCAACTAATTAATTATTGGCTTGCCTGACGATGGTATCCGGCGCCATCACGACCTCAATAGATTTTGGGTCGTGACATGTGATTTTCACTATGTTTAAACGATTTATTTAAGTTTTTCCTTTATCTAATTTATTATGTTAAAAACCCTAAGTTTTTTGGTTTAAGCTTTGGGTTCTGAGTTCGTCTTTACTGTTTGTTCTTTCAACTTGTTTGAATGTTTGATTCTCATGAATCTGCTTCGATTAATCTGAGTATTTTGTGATTTCTACCCTATTATGTTTATTAGGGTTTTTGATTCTTGCTTCTTCCGCTTATATTATGTTTGTTCTACTAATTCCTCTAGTCCTTAGTGTTTTCTGGTTGAATCCTTGATTATGTCTGATTTGTACCACTGTGTCCATTAGAGTTTCTGATTTTTTGCTTCTTCTTGCCTACTATGTGCTTATTCCATTTGTTCATAAAGTTTTGTGTTAACTCTCCCCTTAATCAGCATTGTTCCTATTTGAATTCCTAATTTTCTGTGATTAACACCTTTTACTGATTTCCTGTGATGATGTCTTTACTGATTTCCAACTGTAAACTATTTTCTTACTTTATTATGTGATTAACTATTATTAGTTGGTTCTTACTGATTGTTTCCTTAATTAGACCTTTCTGTACCTAGCCTAATTATTTGCACTGATTGAAACTATTTCCTTATTTATGCTCCAGTCATACATAATCCCTTTCCTTGCTTGTTTCATGTCTTTTACTGTTTGAAATAACTCCCTTAATCTAGGGAGTAGTTGGACTTATTGTTGCTCTAATTGGTTCTGAGCTCCATAACTTACTGCCTAATTGTGTTTCTTACCTTATTTTTCCTAGTTTCAAACTACTATATATATGTACATACTGATACATACACTGGGACTGGTTCAAAAACACACGAACATATTAGTTCAAAAACTCTCTCTCATACTTAAAGCTTTTCTGCTCTCTTTCTTTCGTTGTTACTTACTACTATTCTGGATTAGCCGGCTGCAAGCTAAGGTTAATTGTGCTCTCCTATCCTTTACTTTGTGCTTACTATCTCTTTACTAGTATGTTCTGATTGCAATTCAAGTCCCAAAACCAACATGTTTCTTTTACTGCTTCAGTTTATCATGTTTCTGTTTTGTTTCTATGTATGATTTTGTTGTTCAATATGTAATTGACATGTCTACATAATTATTCATCTAGCATGTTATGTTATGTCCCACTCCCCCTTAGGATTAGTATGCTTATGAATATGTTACCCTATAGTAGTATGTCCCAGTGTGACTCTGCTCTATCTTATGTTACCTGGTTTCTAGTATGAACCTTTCTTTGCAAAGAAATTTGTATCCTAAGTTGTCTGATTCTATGTTGATTCTGAAATTCAATGTTGTGTTCATACTGTTAGCTATCCCTTAAGCCCTATAAACCCCCTACAAGAACTTCTATGCTCATGTATACTATGTGCTCTATGTGTCCCCAATTCCCATCACCCCTGTATGAAGGACTATGATTTGAATGTGCTGAATTTATTTGTGTTGTGATTAGTCTATTTGTTTGTTAATTGTCCTACTCTTGTCAAAAACTATTTTTTACTAAACAATTCTCCTATTTTATAAAACTGTTTTAACTAAATCTTTTTCAAACACTGTCTTTCCTATTAAAACATTTTCAAAACTATGTCATTCACTTTCACTCTACTCTTAGGTCCTTAGGTTCTGCCCTCTCCAGTGTATGACTGCCTTGGGATTCCTGTGAGATACCTCTGAACTCTGATGCACTGGGGGCTGGCCCTTCCACACTGCACTTACTCAATTATGGTTATGAAATCTTTGTGTGAGCACTGTCCGGGATCCCTTGAGGTCCTTAGGGAACTCTGACACACCCGGATATGAGAAAGACTATGAAACATTTGGGCACTTGAGGTTCTGGAATCTGGGCCTGTTTTTCAGGCTCCCTATAGTGTAACTTCTTATTTTTCCTTATCTACTTGTATAATTCATTCACATCGGTTTGTAATAATTATTGTAAACAAATATTGGGGATTGATAGTGAAAAGGGGAGGGTATCCATGTTTGTTATCGATGGGGTAGAAACCATGCCTTAGGTTTACATTTCTATGTGCGCATTAGAATCCATGTTTAGGACCAATAAGTGCAAAGCATATCATGTATACTATTTCAGCATCCCATTATTTTATCACTTAGAAACCATGCTTCGGGGCTAAATAATAGCACTAACACGAACAATTGTTCCAGCACATTTTTGAAGTCATGCTTAACAATGCTGTAATCGTTTTGTGCATCCTGCTCTGCATATCCTGAGATCATGCTATACATTTAGAAATCTTGCTTTAGGAACTCTGCATATAAAGCATTCTTCATTTTATATGCGCATTAGATACCGTGTTTTAGGACATCACTAAGTCACGCCTAGCTAAGCTACTGATGCATGAAAAAGGATATAAAACAGTGTCACATCTAATTGTCTTCCTCTTAATAAAACTAGTAACCATCTCTGCATAATCATATCACCTAACAACATGCTTTAGGTAAAACAACCTCTAAACTGTTTTAAATAATTCTGGTAACTATTGTGCATTCCCCCATGCCTAGGCAAGCCTTAGGTAACCAACTTCTATGAAACTGGAAGATTGTTGCTTTGTGTTTACTATCTAATGGTCAACATGCTTAAAATCAGGAGGCAAACTGATTAGGTCCTGCTTCTAGGTTTATAAAATTGAAACTGCATATCTTCTGTGTTTTGACATTCACTTAGACATCATGTTTTAGGATCCTGCTTAATAATACTGCCATTGTTTGTGTTTGAGACGTGCTGTTTACATGCAATATTTGTGGAGGTAAACTTGAGCCTCTTAATTGCTTCTTTCCTGTTTTATCTGTTCAAGTCCTATTTGTTCTTGCATGTCGCCTAGTATTTTCTCCTTTCAACCTTAAGGGTCTGTCTAGAACTGCCTATAGGTAGAGGTCCTAATATCCTCCAGGGCCATTAAAAAGGGACGGGTAACAGCACGCATAGAGATCTTTAAACAACACTCGCTTTAATAACCGCTAAGGGTTGGGAAAGGGTAGATATGGATATGATATCTGGTGCGCTAATGCAACGTGTAGCCCTCTTATGAAGAGTGATTATCGGGCATTGTACTGATGTGATCTTATAGAATAAGCAACCTAGGACCCCCTATCCCTTGCATATGTGTGTTTAGATCATAACTCTTTCAAAACTTTATATGTATGCCTAGACTCTAAATCTTTTAATCTTTAGCACATATGTGTGCTTACACTGCGAATCTTCTCAAAATCTTTTTTTGTTTACATATGTGTATTATTTGCTTATGTGCTACCTGTTTTACAATTCATAAACCTTGTTTGGCCGGGAACCACAATTGTGGACTTTGAGGGGTGCCTAACACCTTCCCCTTGGAGTTATTTCAAGCCCTTACCCAATCTCTGGTTATTCAATTAGATTTATTGTGACCCTTAATAGGTTCTCTAACACACCTTAAAATCGTTAGGTGGCGTTTCTTCAATTCCTTATCCCTTTCCCAAAAGGAAACGAGTTGTCCCAATAATGTCAGATACCCTAACCGATCCGAAAAGGGGAGGAAAGAGGGGGGCACGACAGCGTGGCGACTCCGCTGGGGATTTATCTAGGCTTTTACCATTTCAAACTACTTTGTGAACTTGTCTTTACTTTGTTAATACTTGCGACCTTTCCCTTTCCCCCTTTATGTGCCATTAATTGTTTATCTCTTTCAAGTATTTATTCTTTTCAGAATCAAAACTGACATGTTTCTTTTTGTTTTCCTTTGTAACTGCTTTTTCAATTATAATTGTTGTATTTATCGCTTTCATAACGTGCAAATACATGACAACATGCTTTTATTGCTCATTTATTGTTTCTCAACATCATATTCCACTCGTGCCTATACAAATCCTAAAGCAACGCTTGATGAGTGTTTGCGCCCTTTCATTTTATATCACCCCTAAATTCGGAAAGGCTTATTTGCGGTAAAACTAGTCGATCAGCGGTGCAGTCGACGATTCTGTGCCTTTCACCCTCAATTTATCCGCTTGAGGGTACCAGTCTAAAACCCCATAGAAACCTTACTTTGTTAAATTGTGCATGCGTCATGGTCAAACCTAGCCGGTTTAATGTGTCATCCGCACAATAACCCTTTAAGACACCCTTATCCAAAAGTTCACCAGGTTTTTCATAATCCCAACGGGTGCAGTCACGTTCTGTGCATTTATTTGGAGAACTAAATGCATGCATGCTAATTATAAGTGTATAAATAGTCGAGTTTGGCGAGGGTAAGGGTCTAACCTTATCTATTTTGCAGAAAATGAGGCATGAAGTCCCCAGGTACCGCTAGGGGGTTCTTGAAAATGATGGGTTTGAAGAAGAACGATGGTTAGAGTGCCTGACAGAGTCTTACATACCTTTTGGTTATCTTTATGAACGATATGGCAATAGAAAATCCTATCATATCTTCCACGACGAGTTCTCTATTACTTCATTGGGTCACATTCACTGCAGGGTTTTTGTGTTTGTCGTTTGCTTCCTGGGTCTGATGGTGTTTCCAAGCAAAGGAGATCAGATTCACACTAGACTGGCTATGGTAGCCAAAACCTTAATGGAAGGGATCGGAGGGAAAACATATACCATTGTCCCTATGATCATAGCAGACATATACCGAGCCTTGGACCACTACCAGAAAGGGGCCAAACACTTTGAGGGTTGCAATCTGCTACTACAAGTTTGGTTATTGGAGCATCTCCAGAGAGGCCAATATCATCAGGAATTTACACAAAGGGCGTGGAATGATCATATAGCCTTCCACCACCCTAAGAGAATGACCTACATCCCTGATAGGTTTACTCAACTGGAAAATGCTACAGAATGGGCTCAGTTTTTTTATAATTTGACCGAGGAACAGGTTCAATGGATGTTCGAATGGTTCCCTACCAGTGAATTCATCATCGGATCGAGGGACGCTCCACACCTGGTGTTGATTGGTTTAAGGGGCATATATCCCTATGTTCCCATCAGGGTCATGAGACAGGCGGGTAGAAAGCAAGTTATACCACGAGTCTCCAAAATGAGTCATTACAGGGCAGTTTTCAGGACGACGATATCCCGTACAAATGTGAAGCTCAGCATCTGTGGCATCTCAAAGTTATTATAGAAAAGGACACCATTGAGACCGACAGATACCACCCAGGGAATGTACGATTTTATCTATCATGGTTGGAAGATAGCATAGCAGGGATAGTTGAGCCAGGAATCAACAGAAATAGGGTCATAGACGAAGCGGCTGAGGCTCGGGTGAAATACAATAATCTGCGCAAAAGGCTTCGTGAGTCCAAGGCCGAGCATCTGGTGCAACACAAGAATAATATGGAACTGATCGATGAGTGGAAGGAAAGGGCAATCAAGTCTAGTGAAATGTTGGAATATTTGGAGCAGGGTCTGATGGAGCTAGAAGCAAAGACAAGAAAAAGGGTCGTCGACTACCTGAATGCTGAGGGAAACGAAGGAGGGCATCTAGCAAGGGTATACCTGCTATTGGGAATGCACGACCTGGGGAACCTGATTGACAGAACCAAGAAGACCAAGTCTGGGGATCCTTCGGGGACTAAGTAGTCTAGATTTCCTTTTCATTGCTTTTACCAATGTAATAAGGCCAAGTGCCATTTGTGACTTTATTTCCTGCTCATTATTTTGGTGTCGTTTTGGACTCGTCTATTTTACATTAATTAAATGAGGAATTTTTCATCTAAGTTCTCCAAAATCAACTTGTCTCTAGGCCTACATCTAGCACAACGAGGCTCCCAAAAAAGGACACACGTTTATTCCTGCACTATGTGTTTAAATACTGCAATATTTTCTCATGATCCTCACTGACTTGGCTACCTTTTATTTTTGTTTTGTTTCTCTTTTGATTATTCCCCTCCCCAAAGGTTGGTTCGTGCGTTATGGCATCATCATCATATCACACAAGATCTAGGGGCCCTCCACCTCCTCCTCCTCCAAGTCTACTTAAAGGCAAAGGCAAAGGCAAAATGGAAGATTTGGGCAATATCGGACAGGAAAACACAACGCCAGTGGAACGAACATAAGCTTTTGAAAATCAAGGTAATCAGGTTCAGAATGATGCTATGTCACAACTTGAGCAAAGGTTGTTGAAACTCCAAGGGGAGCTTGAGCATGTCCGGAACTTGGAAAATTTATCCTCCTCACTCAGTGTCCCAGATGTCACTCAAAATCCCATACCTCCTCAGAACACCCCAAACAAACAGAACCCTCCCACAACTCATCATCATACAACTCCACCGAAAAAATAAATTATCCCACCACAGAACCAACACAACGCCATCCACGCTCCAATAAATACCCCGCTACTTATCACTGAACCACAAGACTCCACAAGTGACTACCTCTATGCTCAAACACCAGGTCATCAGAACAACCCCATATACGTGGACACTCTACCTCACTCCACCCAAGACATTGCTTACACACCTGAATCCAGTGAGAAAGATATGCTCATTAAGAGTTTGGCCGAGGAACTCAAAAAGCTGACTAGTCGAGTTCAGGGCGTGAAGGAAGCTAGGGAGTCGAAGGGCTGAACTACGAAGATCTATGCATATAGCTCGATGTTGAACTACCGGAGAGTTACAAACCTCCTAAGTTCGAAATGTTCGATGGTACAGGTGATCCCAGGGTCCATCTGAGGACCTATTGTGACAAATTGGTTGGAGTAGGAAGAGACGAGAAGATTCGCATGAAATTGTTCACGAGGATCTTCACAGGAGATGCTTTATCCTGGTACATTAGCCAAAACCCTAAGAAGTTGTCCGACTGGGTAAGAATTGCATCAGAATTCATGCACCGATTCAGGTTCAATACGGAGAATGCACCAGACGTGTTCTACATCCAGAACCTTAATAAGAAGCCCACCAAAAATTTTCGCGAATATGCCGCTCGCTGGAGATCTGAAGCAGTCAAGGTCAGGCCTGAACACTTGGCAGAGTCTAGCAAGAATGCTTCCAACAGGCCACCTGTCATTGAGACAGGACCAAATGATCTTCGGAGGAAGGTGCAGGCCAGGGAATACTCAGTCATCGATCAGCTGAACGAAACTCCAGCACAGATATCCATTTTGTCATTGCTGCATAATTCAGAGATACACAGGAATGCTTTAATGAAAGTGTTGAATGAAGCATATGTGCCAAATAACATAACTAGTGGAGAAATGGCCAATATGGTAGGTCATGTACTGAAGAGTCACAAGATTAATTTCCACGAGGACGAGCTGCCGCCTAAAGGGATAAGTCATAACAAAGCACTACACATCACTGTGCAATGTGAGGACTACTTCATCACCAGGATTCTGATCGACGGTGGATCCAGTATCAACATCTGTCCTTTGACAACAATCAAGAAATTGGGCAAGGGACTACACGAGATCAAAGAAGGATCTATAAATGTAAAGGCTTTCGACGTTTCTCAGAGGTCTACCATCGACGAAATCAGTCTTTGTCTGCAGATGGGACCTACATGGTTCGAAATTGAATTTCAGGTGATAGACATATCAGCATCCTATAATCTGTTGTTGGGACGCCCATGGATATATACCGTTGGGGCTGTAGCATCAACATTGCATCAGGTGGTAAAATTTGAATGGAACCACCAGGAAGTGATCATCCATGGAGACGGAAGCAATCTTATCTATGGTCGCCAGATCATCCCGGTGATTGAAGGTAGAAGAAGGCTGGGTGGAGAAACCTACTACTACATTTAACGGGTCAATGCAGTGGATAAAGACAAATGGTGGGACAGTAAGATCGAAATCATACTGAACTGGATTGGATACGAGCCTGGCAGAGGACTCGGGAAAAATCTTCAGGGAATTCCCAAACCAATACAGTTGAAGCACCGTGGCACCACTTTTGGGCTGGGATACAAATACACTTGGCAGGAGTACGAAGACTGGTTACCACCATGGCGCGGCCCCTACTATCCATTGGAACAGCCTATACCACATTTGGAGCAGACTTTTCGGCAAGCTGATATCATATGGGGGTCAGAAGAAGAAGAAACTCTAGCAGCTTTGAAGGATATATTCCTGGAAGATGGTGACATGGACTGTTGTGTTATTGTTGAGGAGGAGGAGGAGGAGGAAAGCCCTACCATCCAAGCTGGGAGCAAGGGATCGCTCCTTATGAATTGGACTGTCAGACCCTCCAGGGTCCGACAAGTCCCGGGTAGCAAGCTGAACAAGCATTGTTTATTTCATTTTTCATAATGATTTCCTTTTCGCATTTCCATTTTTGCATTGACAAAACCGAGATAGTCAACCTGGGAGTTCAAAAACTGTCAAAGAAACTCGCATCAGCATTCATCTATCGCCACCAGAGAAAGGGGAATACAGACAATTCTTGAAGGAGTATGAAGACATATTTTCATGGTCGTACGATGACATGACTGGTCTAAGTACATCCATTGTGGCTCACAAGTTACCAACCAATCCAATGTGCCCGCCGGTAAAGCAGAAGCTTAGAAAATTCAAGCCTGATATGAGTCTGAAAATCAAAGAGGAAGTTACCAAGCAAATCAACGCCAAGGTTCTCAGGGTAGTTGAATATCCAACATGGTTAGCCAACATCGTGCCAGTACCCAAGAAAGATGGAAAGTCAGAGTTTGTGTCGACTACCGAGATCTCAACCAGGCCAGTCCGAAGGATGATTTTCCTCTCCCGAACATACACATCTTGATTGACAATTGTGCAAAGCATGAACTTCAATCGTTCGTGGATTGTTTTGCCGGTTACCATCAGATTTGGATGGACGAGGAAGACGCTGAGAAAATAGCTTTTATTACGCCATGGGGAGTTTACTGTTATAAGATGATGTCGTTCGGCCTAAAGAATTCTGGGGCCACCTATATGAGAGCTATGACCACTATCTTCCATTATATGATACATAAAGAAATTGAGGTGTATGTGGATGACATCATCATCAAGTCCAAGAGAGCCACTTACCCTGCAGTAGATTTGAGAAAATTCTTCAACAGGCTGGGAAAGTACAACTTGAAGTTAAACCCCGCAAAGTGTGCGTTCGGAGTTCCTCCTGGGAAATTGCTTAGGTTCATCGTCAACCGTCGAGGAATAAAACTGGACCCATCAAAGGTCAAAGCCATCCAAGAATTTCCACCGCCAAAGAACAAGAAAGATGTGATGAGTTTCCTGGGACGCCTTAACTACATCAGCCGATTCATAGCCCAGTCCACGGTTATATGTAAACCAATCTTCAAGATGCTGAAGAAAGATGTTGCGACCGAATGGACCGATGATTTTCAGAAAGCTTTCAATAGAATCAAGGAATACTTGTCAACATCACCACTCTTGGTCCCGCCAGAGCCAGGTAGACCCTTACTACTCTACCTTGCGGTATTAGATGGAGCTTTTGGCTGCGTTCTGGGCAGCACGATGAGACAGGAAGAAAGGAACAGGCTATTTATTATCTGAGTAAGAAGTTCACTCCACATGAGGCACGATATTCCCTACTGGAACGTACCTGTGGTGCTCTAACCTGGGTAGCCCAGAAGCTGAGGCATTACTTCTGTGCCTACATAACATATCTCATATCAAGGATGGATCCCTTGAAATATATCTTTCAGAAGCCCATGCCCACTGGAAAACTGGCCAAATGGCAAATCCTGCTGAGTGAGTCCTATGTGACTCAGAAAGCGATCAAGGGGCAAGCACTGGCATATCATCTTGCCGAGAACCCCGTGGGAGGAGAATACGAACCCTTGAAAACGTATTTTCCGGATGGAAAAGTTTCATTCATAAGGGAAGACATTGCAGAATCCTATGACGAGTGTAGAATGTTCATCGACGGAGCAGCCAATTTCAAAGGAGTCGGCATTGGAGCTGTCCTGATATCGGACACAGGTCAACACTACCCAGTATCTTCCAAACTCAGATTTCCCTGTACCAACAATATGGCAGAATATGAGGCATGCATCTTAGGGCTCAATATGGCCATTGACATGAGTATCCAGGAGTTGCTAGTAATTCATTGTGAACAACTAATTTTTGACCACACCGAGTTCCATACTATTTTAGTGTAAATATTTCTTTTAGGTCTAATCTTAATATTTTAAAACCTTTAATAGGCTTTATAAAACTAATTAAAGAAAAACTACCACAAAATCACTCGCCTCTTAGAATATTAGTTTTATTTCTACTTAAAAAAATCAGAAATATATATATATATATATATATATATATATATATATATATAAAATCTTACCAAGTATAAATATTTAGTTTTCTATGTATATGATACTTACGTCTCAAAATAATATGCTAATATTTTTACCTATATATATATATATATAAAAGAGTAAAAGATTTCTCCTAATCCTAATTAACTACCTAAACAATCACCCCATTTTTCTCCACTCCTCATGTCCCCTACACATGATCACACACTCACACCCACATCACCCACATACACACAATCTGAGATTCACGAACTCAATTCACAAATGAGGGGGGAAAAGATGAACTTGACTCCTATATATAGGAGATCACAACGAGAGGGACAAAGGAGGATAGGTGTTGTCTTTTGAAACACCATTAATGTGAGAAATACTGTATGTGAAACTCCATTGTATAGCAAATTGAAATTTCAAGCATTTACATGATTATGCTGTAGTTTTAAACCAAATATGAAGATCTAAACCAAATCCCTTTTACTTTCCTTTCTCTTCTTGTCTCTTTTATTTGCGTCAGACTTCCATACCAGGAAAATATAATGTCCAAAAATATTCCCCCCAAATCCCTGTGTTAATCACACCTCCATGTCACACCTCTTTTTTCATCCGATAAGGGTGGACTAGGGAGTTTTTCCAATTAAAGTGACATTATTCGGATTTGGGATTTATTTTATTTTTCAGAGTCGCCACCCGGATTTTTGACGATGTTCCGGGACACCGTTTTATTGAAATACCAAACCGAGGAAATTTAGACTCTGTTTTAAGTTGTCTGCGTACCAGAAATCCGAGTAAGGAATTCTGTTAACACGGGAGAAGGTGTTAGGCATTCCCGAGTTCCGTGGTTCTAGCACGGTCGCTTAACTATTAATATTTGGCCTAATTTATCTGATTATTTACGTATTTTAAACCTATTGTGCATTTTAGCCTTCTTACTTTTTAGCCGTTTTTATGGATTTATCTTGGAACAAGTCACGACGGAGTGCACTTGTTTGTCTTTTGGACACATTATAACTACGCCACATGAAATGCACCCGTAATTACAACATGTGATTTTTATTATAATTTGAAGTTGAAGATGGGGACATGAGTTGTCGCTCTCGAGCGTAGATTATGGTGATTTTGGAATAATTTTTGATTCTTTACCAAATCTTCCCAAAACTAAAGGTATCATTCTACCTAGAGGATTGCCTAAAATGATATTAATTACCCTAAAGGACAACATATTCTGGGCTATGGCCACATTTAGCCCTAAATTATTTCAAATCTTTTGACCAATCCTACTTCGGCTATTGAACAAAAAGGGATTTGTGTAATTTGAACTAAACACTACTAGATACAGGCATAAACAGAGACATTGTACTCTGAATGGTAATTAGGAGAAAATTTGAACATTTAATGTTGTTTTCCAGTTATCAGAGGGACATTGTTTGGAAAATCATACTCATATGTATCGAGGATTCACTAGATTAGGCACAAGTAAATCGCGAGGTATTTAAGGGCACGAGTTATTAAAAAGAATGAAATTTAAAGTTTTAGACAGATTAGTCTTAAAACCAAGATCATACAAATTCTAAATGCTTTCGAATTTCTAATCTAGAACTGCTTTGTGGTTTCTTTTTAAGGAAGGATATAGCGTGAACAGCTTTATCAGTTCACACTTGGTTGTTTAAGACATAGGTTACTATAATCAAAATTCATTTGTAAAAATATGCATACATTAATTTCAGAAAATTTATAAGATGCGGAATGAATTGAGAGCAATTAAATAATTCTGACTTATATTGAAGGCAACTAAAATCAGAAATAGTTGTTTCCAAATCAATAAGTGTTTGTAAAATCCTATGCATGCTAATTTTGAACATACACTCCATTTTTGTCTACTATCATCATGCTACTTTTCGAAACAGGGATTGGACTATAAATTTACTAATAAAAAAAACCTACTTTTCAGGGAAAAGAACAAACACGAACAGTAAGAAGAATTTAAATATATACAGTCCGGTCTTTAATTACAATGATTCTGAAAACGAATATCACTAATTACAACTTCGACTGCCACTGTCAACATGCATTTTTGAAAGGCAAGAAAATTTAAAATGATCAGTCTAACTAAATTATCTGCC
>ML432985.1:9664-19828 GCA_005239525.1 Nicotiana knightiana
ACCACCCCACACTTTAACTTTTCCATATTTCATCACTTTTTCAGTGCTTACGAGAGGTGACAAGGTTCAAATATATGATTGTTTCAAACAAAGGGGTATGGCTTGTAATGTGGTTGACAAAGAAACATGATTATAGTCTCAATGGGGTTAACTACGATACATAACAATTAGGTGAGTAAAATATATATAGCTGGCTCAACAAAGAAATGCCTATATCACTTCCAAGACTGAACAAAATTCAATTTCGCTTTGCACACACACGAGGCAAGTTCTAGACATCAAATGCAATGCACATAATAGAATACAAACCTCACACACACTTGGAACATAACTCACTCGTGATAGACACTCCAGTCAAAGCAGTTAAGCAAATCTTAAGAATTCCTGATTTAAGGTATTTATCCTGGAGTCAAAGAATTGAGCCTAAGCGTCACCACCAAAGTATTGACTATTCTCAAGGTATTAGCATGTTTCGAGATATTGCTACTATTAAGCCCTTAACCATGTGATTCCTATACTTTAAAAATTAAAAACTACCTATACCCGGTTCAATTAAAAATCCTTGGAAAAGAACCGTGGTTCAAAGAAAAACCAAGGGGGAATTACTACACTACCTAAAACAAAAAATCTTTTTATTTTGTATTTTCGTTAGACTTACTTCCCTCAAGAGAACTGTCTAAGAGATCCATCTTCGGGAAGAGTCCACATATTACTAATTTTTTTCTATTTTGTTCTACCTAAAAGAAAAACTTACTATCAATAAAATCTAAAACTACTAACAAGAAAGCACACTACACAATACATTACAACAAATATGTACAACACCCCACACTTAAATCATGCAGTGTCCTCAGTGCATCACATATAGACAAAACAAGAAATAAAAGTAAGGTGCAAGAACCCCCTGTTCATATAGCGTCGACATCCATTCCATTAATTTTTTTTACTTTCCATGCTCCTTCGAGCAAATGCTTTAATCACTTTATGCCTCCACTTTGAACTTATAAATTGTATCCCAAGTTTTGAATCTGCTCTATGATCATGCTCCTGGGGTGGTGGAACAAATCTGCCTGGCCCAATAAAACAATGTAGTAATCTGCGCTTCTTGGCCTTTCGATGAAATGTGTACTCCCTACTTTCTGGCAAGAAGAATTCCAGAATGTAGGCATCTTGTTCTTTATCCCTCAACTCATCAGGTGGTTCGGATAACTCTATTTGCATATCATCATCAAAACACAATATGAAAAAATGGTTGGAATGTGTGCTAACATCCTCAACAATAATGACACTAGATTCAACAAACTATATATTATCGATGTCCTTGGTTAACTCTAGTATCTTTTCTACCACATCAACACCCTTTGATTTCAGTTCCAACCTAGGTGGTTCTTCAATAGATGGCCTGGCCGGCGGGTTCTCTCTTTCCTCTACGTATAGTGACTCAAACTCGAGAGCCTTTGGCCATACCCNAACATTCCTCCAAAGGGTCCCCAACAGTCAGGGATGTATAATATTTTTCTGAGATCACATTCATAGCATCAATAAGAGAGCAGTTGGAGAACTCACTAGGTCGTCTCATAGACTTCTGCACGTTGAAAGCGATTTCATCATCATTGAGCCTCATCTTAAGTTCACCAGTCTCACAATCGATAAGAGCTCTGCCTGTCGCCAAAAATGGCCTTCCCAAGATTATGGGAATTTCCTCATCCACTTTGCAGTCTCATATCACAAAATCAGCAGGAAATACAAACTTCCCCACTTGCACCAATACATCATCCAGAATACCCGACGGTCTCTTCACCGTCCTATCAGCAAGTTGCAGCAGCATGGAGGTGGGCCTGGCTCTACCAATCCCCAGTCTTTTATATATGGCCAGCGGCATCAGATTAATGCTGGCCCCCAAGTCACATAGAGCTTTGGTGAAAGCTAAGTTGCCAATGGTACAAGGAATTGTAAAACTCCCTGGGTCAGATAACTTTTCAGCAATAGGGCGCGTCACCACCGCACTACAAGTCTGAGTAAGGGTGACAGTAGCCAGATCTTGGAAGTCAACTTTTCTGGACATCAAGTCCTTCATCATTTTAGCGTAACCAGGCATTTCCTTCAACGCATCAATCAATGGGATATTTACCTGTATTTGCTTTAGCATGTCCAAGAACTTTTTGTACTGTTCATCCTTTTGGTATTTGGCTAGCCTCTGAGGGAATGGAGCTGGCAGTCTCTTTTTCCTAGTGATTTGGGACATTTCTTTTTTAGCCACTACCTCAACTACCGGCTTCTGGGCTATCTCCACTTCTTTTTCAGTCTCACTTTGTGCACTGGGTTCTCCTTCAGTAGTTTGCACTGTTACCTTGGTCAAGTTTGTCGAATCATCAAGTTCAATCGGCATGGGTACCAGTGTCTCGGCCTGTCTGCTTTCACGATTTCTCTCCAGTTCCAACTTTAATTCTCTTCCACTGCGGAGAGTCACTGCTATCAAATGCCTTGGGCCCTGGTCCATAGGATTTACCTGAGTATCTGCAGGTAAAGTTCCAGGAGGACGATTGTTCACTGCCATAGATATCTGGCCCAACTGTACTTCAATATTTTTAATAGCTGCATCATGTACATCTACTCTCTCACTGATTTTGGCATTTGACCCAATAACCTGCTGCATCATAGCTTCTAACCTGGAAAACCCATCTTCTTGCTTTCCCCCCTGTTGATGCTGAGGAGGGTAGTATGCTTGTTGTTGATTCTGATGGTTATAACCTTGTGGCCTCTGATACGGTGATGCATTACCTTGTTGTCCCCTAACACCCATATTTCCACTGTTCTGCTGTTGGTTGGGTGGTCTATATGGTTGAACTTGCTGACCCTAGTTCTGCCCCCCTTGTCTCTGATTTCCATAATTCGACACATAATTCATATTTTCTGGATAAGGAGGGTGATGACATTCTGCATTCCAGTGATTACCAAGTGGTTGACTAATGCAAGATGTGCATAAGCCCCCATTGGTTGTGTCTACGATGTGTAGCATATTATTTGTTATCTGGAAGGACTCGGCCTGAATCTCAGGGACTAGTATCGCAGTGGTCAAATTCTCAGCTGTGGGTAGTGCCCAGTCATATAAGGGAGCCTCTGCCCCTATTCGAGCGACTGGGTCTACCACATCATCCCCATTATTGTTCCGGTTGTGTGGATCTTCCATGTCGGTTTCAATTTGTGGTTGATGTTTGCTTTTCCAGTTGGTCCGGTTTAGGGCCTTGAAAACTTTCTCGGGGTCTGGTAAGGCTTCAACTACTTCACCAGTCCTCGATGAGTTTCTAGGCATGCACCTGCAACACGTTAGCAAACGTTTAACTTTCAATGTAAAAACGAAAATTTAAGGAAAACTGACTATATTTCAGAATTTTGTATTTTTTCCAACTCAATTGATAATACCGTTAAGTCCCTGGCAACGGCGCCAAAATTTTATCACGCTCAACAATGTCTAATAAAAGACTAAACGGGCGTTGCAAATATAATCCGGGGTATTATGCCCAGAGTCGATCCCACAGGGAATTTACGTATCAATCAAGTCTTTAGAATACNCAATTTTCATGTCTAATTCCATGCATATACTTGTATTTAACTTTAAAAACATGAAGAAATTACTTACCTAGTGATTCTTGATGGAAAACCCCCTATTGAAGCTCCTCAAAATTGCCCCCATCAATGATATAAATGAAGGAAATGACCAACATTTGGCATATAAATTAATCTGCCCAGGCCCCAATTTTACTCACTGTGTTTGCATACCCCCGAACGCATTCGCTTAGCTTCCTCGAGCTAACACTCTGCGTTCGCGGTCCCCTCCCCACATTCTCATAGACCAAAGGACCCCGAAGCCCCCAGCTCCTCTTTCCTCTACACGTTCGCACACCTGACCCCGTGTTCGCGTAGAGATCACAACCCAAGCCACCGCGTTCGCACTCCCGTCTCCGTGAACGCACAAGCCAAACCAGCAGCCCTCAAACTTCTTTCTATGAGATCGCACACAAGGGACCACAATCGCATAGAACAACAGACACACCAGAAGACAGCATCAGCAAAATAGAGAAAACTGGTCCGAAATTGCCCCGAAGCACACCCGAGGCCCCCGGGACTCCGTCCAAATCACACGACTCAGTCCTATAATATCCCACGGACTTGCTCGAGGCCTCAAATCACATCAAACAACGCCAAAATCATGAATCACACTCAAACTCAAACTTTATGAACTTTAAAATTTCAAACTTCCTCATCCAATGCCGAAACCTATCAAATCACGTCCGATTGACCTCAAATTTTGCACACAAGTCATATTCGACATTACGGACCTGTTCCAACTTCCGGATTCACATTCCGACCTTGATATTAAAATTTCCACTTCCGGTCGGATTTCTCAAAAATCTTCAAATTTCTATCTTTAGCCAAATGACTTCAAAATGACCTACGGGCATCCGAGTTCACTTCCGATCGCGCTCCCAACTCCAGAATCACCATACGAAGCTATTCCCAGGCTCTGAATCCCAAATGGACATCAATAACTCTGAAATTCCTTACAGCCCAAATTTATGAAATTCTTCTAAAATCCTATCTTCCATAATATACGCCGAAACGCTCCCGGGTTATCCAAAACTCGATACGGACATACGCCCGGGTCCAAAATCATCATACGAACCTGCAGGAACCTTCAAATCCATATTGTGAGTTCATTTACTCAAAATTCCAATCTTAGTCCGTCTCTCCAACTTAAGGCTTCTGAAATGAGAATTTTCTTTCCAAATAAACTCTAAACTTTGTGAAATTCAATTCCGACCACACCTACAAGTCATAATTCCTGAAATGGATCTGCTCACGACTTCAAACCGCTAAACGACGTGCTAGATCTCAAAATGATTGGTCGGGTCGTTAAAACATGTCTATTTGTTTTCATCAACTTGTTGTTAANATCCCCCAACGGGTTCCACCAAAACCCTAGGTTAAGAAAATTAGCTACTCATATTCATAAGAATTAATTCTAAAATAACTTGCATAATTGAACTACAAGGTAATAAGTAAAAGCTATGAAAATCAATGTTTGCTTCACTGAGTAGTAATCCACAGGTTTTTCTTCACTTCAATCGCTTCCTTCTCTCTTTCGAATATCCCTTTTCAAGTTGTGTTTTGGGGTCTATTTATATGTTTAGGACAAACCCTAAACATGTAGGAGACTTCTATTCCAACCGGGAAACAGTTAAACTCTTCAAAACTGGGAATTGACTGGACATCGGGACCCAGGCGTTTGGGCTCAAACGCCCCCTTAAAGCCAGGGCAGGTCTGGCGTTAGGGCCCAAACGCCCCTCTAACGCCAGGGTCAACCTGGCTTTAGGGGCCAAACGCCCCACTAACGCCAGGGATAGACTGTCTTTAGGGGCCAAACACCCGGCTAACGCCCGGGTGTTTCCTTTTTGACTCTTAAGCGTATTTTTGATGTATTTGCATCCATTTAGCTCGATTTCCATCTCCAATGCACCTACACATGAAATAAACTCCATTATACACATAAAAAGTGTATTTTTATCATTAACGCACATAAAATGCAAGGCATATAACTTGTTAAACCATGAATTCTATCCAGGCATCACGTACGTAGCCCCGGCAGATAGTAACACATACTTAATTAGTTCACTAGGCGGACAATTACCCCTCACAAAGTTAGAAAGGAGACTTACTTTACTCCGAAATTTCATAACCGGCCTCCAAGCCCTTCCGATGACTCAAATCGTTGCACAACGCTCCGAAACTATCCAAACAATGACAAACCAGTGAAAATATACTCTAATATTTGCAACAATTCCAAATTATATAATTTCCCAACTCCGCTCAGTGAATTGACCAAAATGCCCTTGGGCGCACGTGCCCGGATTCCGAAATTTCTCGAAGATTTATTCTACCCATAGTTCCACTAGATCAAATATACAATTTACTCTAAATTCCATGCTCAAATTCATGGTTAAAATTCAATTACAAATATCTAGGTTTCTTTAAGATTTCCCAATTTCCTACCAATTTTCATGTCTAATTCCATGCATATACTTGTATTTAACTTTAAAAACATGAAGAAATTACTTACCTAGTGATTCTTGATGGAAAACCCCCTATTGAAGCTCCTCAAAATTGCCCCCATCAATGATATAAATGAAGGAAATGACCAACATTTGGCATATAAATTAATCTGCCCAGGCCCCAATTTTACTCACTGTGTTTGCATACCCCCGAACGCATTCGCTTAGCTTCCTCGAGCTAACACTCTGCGTTCGCGGTCCCCTCCCCACATTCTCATAGACCAAAGGACCCCGAAGCCCCCAGCTCCTCTTTCCTCTACACGTTCGCACACCTGACCCCGTGTTCGCGTAGAGATCACAACCCAAGCCACCGCGTTCGCACTCCCGTCTCCGTGAACGCACAAGCCAAACCAGCAGCCCTCAAACTTCTTTCTATGAGATCGCACACAAGGGACCACAATCGCATAGAACAACAGACACACCAGAAGACAGCATCAGCAAAATAGAGAAAACTGGTCCGAAATTGCCCCGAAGCACACCCGAGGCCCCCGGGACTCCGTCCAAATCACACGACTCAGTCCTATAATATCCCACGGACTTGCTCGAGGCCTCAAATCACATCAAACAACGCCAAAATCATGAATCACACTCAAACTCAAACTTTATGAACTTTAAAATTTCAAACTTCCTCATCCAATGCCGAAACCTATCAAATCACGTCCGATTGACCTCAAATTTTGCACACAAGTCATATTCGACATTACGGACCTGTTCCAACTTCCGGATTCACATTCCGACCTTGATATTAAAATTTCCACTTCCGGTCGGATTTCTCAAAAATCTTCAAATTTCTATCTTTAGCCAAATGACTTCAAAATGACCTACGGGCATCCGAGTTCACTTCCGATCGCGCTCCCAACTCCAGAATCACCATACGAAGCTATTCCCAGGCTCTGAATCCCAAATGGACATCAATAACTCTGAAATTCCTTACAGCCCAAATTTATGAAATTCTTCTAAAATCCTATCTTCCATAATATACGCCGAAACGCTCCCGGGTTATCCAAAACTCGATACGGACATACGCCCGGGTCCAAAATCATCATACGAACCTGCAGGAACCTTCAAATCCATATTGTGAGTTCATTTACTCAAAATTCCAATCTTAGTCCGTCTCTCCAACTTAAGGCTTCTGAAATGAGAATTTTCTTTCCAAATAAACTCTAAACTTTGTGAAATTCAATTCCGACCACACCTACAAGTCATAATTCCTGAAATGGATCTGCTCACGACTTCAAACCGCTAAACGACGTGCTAGATCTCAAAATGATTGGTCGGGTCGTTAAAACATGTCTATTTGTTTTCATCAACTTGTTGTTAAATATTGTTGCACGTATTTGGAAGTGTTAGTTGTTCCCTTGGCGTCATTGTGGTACATAAGGTAGAGCTATTTGACAGTGTGTGTTACGATACATTCCGGTTGGTTTCATTTGGAAATGATAATTGGTGAAGTTTATGAATAATATAGCTTTCTGTTTATAGTTGTTGAGATGTAAATATTGTGAAAGTCTTTGACTTAAATTGTGAAATCTTCTTCAAATAAAGAAATGTGATTGTCTGGTGGGAGCGGGTTGCACGCCGCAATAAGGAGTAATAAGGGTGGACATGTGGGATCGGGTTGCACGCCGCAACAGGAGAATGAGGGTGATATGTATAGGGAGGAGCAATAAGGGTGGACATGTGGGAGAGGGTTGTGTGCCTCAACAAGGAGAAACAAGGGAGGATATTCATGTTTTACTGATCATAAAATAAAATCTGGAATACTTATTATTTTATGGTTGTCATTTCATATTATGCTTTTACCGTTATTTAATTTGGAAATTTATGTGAGAATTGGTTATAGCTGAGATCTGGAAAATTTAGTTGAGTTATTTTACTTATGGTGGTAAGTTATTGTTTAATTAGTTAGTATTCCCTTCTTGCTTTATTACACACTGTTTACATGTTATATTATAAATGCCCCGCCGTAGCCTCGTCACTACTTCGTCGAGGTTAGGCTCGGCATTTACTAGTACATGGGATCGGTTGTACTGATACTGCACTCTGCACTTCTTGTGTAGATCCAGGTTCCGGCCAGAGCTAAGTTGAAGTACTAGTTGATACCATTTGCACAGAGACACGAGGTAGATCTGCTAGCGTCCGCAGATTCCTGGAGTCTTCTCTACATTATTTAGCTTCTGTTTTATTTCATTCAAAATATATATATATCTATTTTGTTTTCTTTCAGCCCATTTACTTGTAATATTCTTTAGTAGTTCGTGGATTGTGACTCCAGACCCTAGGTAGCTATATAGTTAGTATTAATTCATGGTTCGTTTTATTATTTCAAATATATTTCCTAACATCATTTATTGGAAAGTATTAGATTTCGTATCTATTTTCAATTGTCTATTTTAAGCAAACTTTTAAAAGAAAGGGTTAGTTAAGTTCTAACATTGGCTTGCCTAGCAAGTATGATGTTAGGCGCCATCACGATCCCGAGGGATGGGAATTTGGGTCGTGACAAGTTGGTATCAGAGCACTAGGTTGCGTAGGTCTCACAATTCACAAACAAGCTTAATATAGTCTGAAGGATCGGAACAGAGACGTCTGTACTTATCTCTCAAATACTGATTGAACTCTTCTATTCTCTCGCAGATGGCGAGAACACGTGCTTCCTCTTCCGCTGACCAATAATCCGGTCCTCCAGCAGCAGCATATCCTACTAGGGGCAGAGGCCGAGTCCATGTCAGAGGCCGAGGCAGAGGCATGACTCAGCCCATTGCGCAGACAACAACCCCAGCTACGGAGCCCCAAATAGAGATTAATGAGGGGGTTCCAGCTCAGACCGTTCCAGCGGGACCAACTCAGGTCCTAGAGGGGTTTATTGCTACCCCTGTGCTTCAGGATGCTTTGGTCCGATTATTGGGACTTATGGAGAGTGTAACCTAGACTGGCACACTCCCCGTGGCAGTAGCCGTATCTCAGGCTGGAGGAGGAGTTCAGACTCCTGCTACCCACACTCCTGATCAGACTACTCCCCAGATTCAGACCCCAACAGCCAATCCAGTTGGGGTAGCTCAGCCAGTTGCTGCAGCACCGCTTGTTGATGGGGTAGCTATGTCTACCGATGCTTTGTGGAGACTGGACATGTTTATCAAGGTTTTCCCTATTCATTTCAGTGGTTCCACTTCATAGGATCCTCAGGAATATCTCGATAGCTGTCATGAGGTTCTTCGGAACATGGGTATTTTGGATACCAATGGGGTCAATTTTGCCGCTTTTCAGATGACCGGTTCCGCCAAGAAATGGTGGAGGGATTATTTGTTGACCAGACCAGCTGAGTCACCTGCTCTGACTTGGGATAAGTTTTCTCACCTCTTTTTGGAGAAATTTTTGCCTATTACTACCGGGGAGGAGAATCGCCGTCAGTTTGAGCGTCTTCAGCAGGGCAACATGACTGTCACCTAGTATGAGAATCACTTTGTAGATTTGGCTAGACATGCTATTCTTTTGTGACCCACAGAGAGAGAGAGGGTCAGGAGATTTATTGAGGGCCTTGCTCAACCCATCAGGTTGCAGATGGCAAAGGAGACAGGAATTAAGATTTCCTTTCAGGATGCGGCTAATATGGCAAGGAGAGTCGAGACGGTTCTCGGGATGGGAGGTCAGGGGTACGACAAGAGGACTCGCCATTCCGGTGGATTCAGCGGTGCCTCATTTGGAGGCGGGGTTAATTTCAGCAGAGGCCATTCTTTCAGGACATTCCATTCAGCACTTCAGGCTTCACATGTGATGCGAGACTAAATTGCATAGTTTAACATGTGATATACCTTACATTTTATGCGCATTAATGATAAAAATACACTTGTTATGTGCTTAATGGAGTTTATTTCATGTGTAGGTGAAGTGGACATGGAAACAAAGCTAAAAGGATGCAAATACGTCGGAAGATACGCAAAAGGAGACACTTGGGCGATAGCCGGGCGACAGAGCCAAACACACTGACCCAACCTGGCGTTAGCCAGGCGTTAGGGCTGAAACGCCAGCCCCACCCTGGCGTTAGCCAGGCGTT
>ML432988.1:0-95985 GCA_005239525.1 Nicotiana knightiana
TCCTATATTACTTGTCGACCACGTACACTTGCGTGTGCATTGGGAAATCAACCAACAGCGATCACATAAGTCAGTTGGCGAGACCTAAGAAATTTTTCTTTGCGATCCCAGGGGAAGAGGTGCAATCGCAGAGTAGAGGGGGAGAAGGCAGTGCGGTCGCAGGGGCTTGTGCGCGATCGCACATGGGGTTTGGGCGCATGGGATGGTTCGCTGAGTACTCTGTGCGAACGCACAAGAGTGTCCGTGATCGCAAAGGGGGAGGAAAATCAGTGCCTTGCGAACGCACGTGATGGTCCGCGTTCGCACTAAGGAACAACTGGACAGTATATAAAATTAAATCCTCCGCGACCATAACCTATAACACCATTTTTGAACGAGAAAATAGCTTAGAGGCGATTTTGAAGAGGGAAAATCAGTGTTCTTCATAGAGGTAAGTATTTTGGACCATAAAACTCGATTATAAGTGATTAAGGAACATAATCTCAGTGTTTAATTCATGAAAATCATTAGGAAAAGGTGGGGTTAGGGCTTGAGATTATGAGACATTTAGGGGTCAATTTGAGGGGTCAAACAAACTCCAATTTTAGCGTTGTTTATATGTATGGACTCGTGAGATGATGAAGAACATTTTAGTATAAAAATTTTCGAAATTCGAGACGCGGGCCCGGGCATTGGGTTTTGGCTAATTTCGAATTTTGAGCTAAATTTGGTACTTTTCAATTGGAATTCATTCCTTAAGCATAATTTGACGATAAAAATCTGAACTTGGTAGATTTGGAGCACTCAGAGGCCGAATTTAGAGGCAAAGGCACTGCGGAATAGAATTTTAGCCGGTTTTGAGGTAAGTAACGTTTCCAAACTTAGTTCTGAGGGTTCGAAACCTCGAGCTAAATAATTTATGACTATAATTGAGGTGACGCACATGCCAAGTTACGGGCGTGCGGGCGTGCACCGAGTATTTGTGGCCTGACTTATCCCATGGCACCACTTAGTGATTATTCCCTAATGATATCTGTGCTTCTGTTAATGTGGTAATTGTGAACCTGTTAGAGATCATGTTAAGTATAAATGTTAGGCTTCACGCCGAAAATGCTGAGACCCGAGTGGTCGTATATTACTGTCTCATTTTGTGATTATTTGACTCATATACTCAGTCCTGTTATAGCATACCACTTCATATCTCAGTCTCAGTATTGTTAATTATATGCATACTTATCATTGTTTCGGGCTGATGGATGCATCTGTGATCCATGTGAGTGAGACTGAAGAGTAATGACTGAGTGAGGCCGAGAGCCTGTTATTAAGACAGTTATGAGATCGGATTGCACACCGCATCGATATTAAATCATGCCTTTGTTGGCTTGATATGGCGCTTGGGCCACTAAGGCCCCTCCGGAGTCTTTACACCCCCAGTGAGCACATTGATGATGAGGGGTGGATTTTCCCTGGGCATGGATCTTGTCTGAAGCTGATGTTATGTGAGGGATGGATCTTCCCTGGACATGGATATTGTCCGAGTGTTGTATTCCGGAGACAGATCTTCTCTGTGGGGTTGGACTGGCCTTTTTCCTCAGTATGGAGTGACTACAGTCACCAATGATTATGTACATTCCGGGATGGACCTTTCCCTGGGCCTGAGAGCCATATGCGGTACTGAGTGGGATGCTGTGTGAGGGTTGTGAGCACTATGTGCATATCCACACTGGTTTCATACATATATTTTCATGATGGCATGTAAAGTATACTGGCATACTTGACATATTTACTCATTCTGATAAACTGTTAGCATGTCTAATTTCTGTATATTGTTTATTGTAATTTCTGTGGTTTTGTCCGTCACTACCTCTCAGCCTATAGTTTGGGTTCGTTACTTCTGAGTTGGTGTACTCACGTTACCCCCTGCACCTTGTGCAGATCCAGGTACACCGGGACCCGGTAGTGGATATTGAGCAGCTGTCAGAGTTTTCATTGGAGTTGTCGAGGTAGCAGCTGCGCGATCGCGGCCTCGTCTTCTCTTTCTTATTCTACCTGTTGTTCTTTATTTTGAGAGAATTTTGTCCATTTGTCCTTTTCTTTGCTTTATGTTATAGTAGCTCATGACTGAGTGACACCGGATCCGGGGTTGGAGGTTTTAAATTTTGTTTTTCAAATATTATTTTTAAACTTCAGACTCTTAATATTATCAATAATTTTGTTTAAAAATCGTATTCTTGCTGGAAATTGAATTTAGCTTAGTTAAAAAGGGCGGTTTTCCTGGTTCCACGACAGGCGCCATCACGACTCCGAAATTGGGTCGTGACATAGATCTTCTTAAGCAAAATCCTCCCATGAACTGTTACAAGAAAATTGACTTTTTCCAACAATTGAAGCATCAAAAGAAAAAGATAAAAAGATCTGTTCAAGCTTAGAACATATTAAGAATCAAACTCTGGGAGATAAACCTTAATGTGAAGGAACCCGAAATCATAACCATCAAATCGACCAGTCTTGTGCTCATCTTCTACGGACACAAAAACATTGGGACAAGATTGCAGAGGTGCCGACAGTGATGGATTATTATATGCAGCGGAAGCAATCCCAGTATCAAAATCACATGTAATCTAGACAACTAACATAAACGGGGTTTCACAGGTTAGCTCTTGAAGTGTGAACATATCTGTTTTTTGTGTGAGTCTTCAATTCCATAACTTCTCAATGGAATCTCCACCACCCGCACAATCGTGATCCTCGAACGTTCCACGGTCTTCTATTGTGTTACCCAAATAATACCCGGAAATAGCAATTTCGTGTGGGCCAAATTTCTAGGAAAATATGCTGAAATTTTCGGCCACCATGGCTGAAAATTTCGGTCATCTCTATCTGCCTGTTCTAGGTGGAAAACCTTATGTATTTATAGCACAAGTTTTAAGAGTTAAAACCCTTTTCCAAAACCTGTTGGGTTTTCTTTTCCACCAGAAAAATGATTCCTTTATTTCTTATTATTTAGGCACAGTAGGGANTCACTAAAAAATCGTAATTGCACTCCTTATTCAATTTCGAAATTCATCCATTAAATATTATTTAACTCCCCATGTTAAGATTCAGATACTAATCAATTAAATTAAATTACTGACAATTTAATATATTGATTATTTCCTTTAGACTTTCGCTTAACTTATTTCATGTGTCGGATACAAAATTCACCGGTCGGGTTTAAACATGAAAACTTATAAACTTTCATAAAGGTGTATCATCAATCTCTAAACCAAGACATGGATTTCATCAACTAACTATTACTTCGCCAATGTACACTATTATTATCCAATTTACCAGGCATATTGACCCGCGAAAGAATCTCGCCTTTTAATAAATCAAAAGAATAATAATATACACAACTAATAATAATTATATCAAGATTAAGAGTATAAGTACATTTAATGGCTAGAGAGTTTATTTTATTAAGTCAGTATAAAATACTTATCTCTACTTGGTNCGCCTTTTAATAAATCAAAAGAATAATAATATACACAACTAATAATAATTATATCAAGATTAAGAGTATAAGTACATTTAATGGCTAGAGAGTTTATTTTATTAAGTCAGTATAAAATATGTATCTCTACTTGGTCCGTTCAATATATACAAAATGTACAAGCACAAGAAGTTGGAATTAAACCATTCCCATAATTAAGATAAATTATATTTAATCTTGTGCTACAATCATCCATGATGGTTTGTCCAATTCCATCATTAGATTGTGAACTCAAACTTTATACTTATAAGAACCGATGATTTAATCTTCCGTATATAAGCTAAACTTTATATACTAAATCATCTACTATATAAGTAAAGGACACAAACGAATATATGATCTATTTAAAACTTTATTAAAATTGAATAAAAAATTGTTCCATAATAAATACTATATCCAAACCAAACTCATGGTTAATATTGGTCTTTAAGCTTAGTGTAGCTTAATTTTAAGCTTAGTCTAGCTTAATTTTAAGCTTGGTGTAGCTTAAAGAGAGTGAATGGAAAATGGTGGGAAAAGAATTAGAGGGAAGTGAAATTTTGAATTAGTGCACTTTGTCCCTCATTGGAAGAAGGAAAGAAAATCTATGTGTATATATAGAGAAGCTCTTCTTCTAGCTCTTAAAGAGTTGAGAAGAAGGCAAGCACCGCGCCGTCGTCGCTCGCTCGACTCGGCTTCAGATTTGGATTTGGTCAAAGATCGATTGATTGATTAATCTTTTTGGACAAAATTCTTTTCAAATTATTTAACTAATTAATGAAAAAATTCAAATGAGGGACAAAGTGCACTAATTTAAATTTCCCGCAATATTCATACATGTTCAAAACAGCTATGGCTGTTCTGAAAGGATTCACACCTGTTCCAACAACTATGGTTGTTCTGAAAGATTGCAAAACCTTTTGAGAAACAGTACAAAATTGGCTATAAATATATCTTGAATCCCAGAATTTTTACTTACTAAATTTTCTGATCTTCTTCTTCTTCTTCTGCACAAAATATTCCAGTGTGTTTTACAGCCTTCGAGTGGTTCGTTGATAACCAGCGTTTTTGGTACCAACACTCCGGTGAGTTAAATTGTTCTATCCTGGGAGGATATATTCCAACACCTCGGGTACTTGAGGGGAATAATTTTTTTAAGGACACATTGTGTATTCAGTGGGCTCGATTTATTCTTATATTATTTTTCATAGAAAAAACTAAGGACTCCTGGACTAGCGCGCCTGCGCTCAGCACGCGCTAGAGGTCGCGCTAATCAGGTTTCTCACTGTCCGTAGTATATTCCACTAGCGCAGCCGTGCTAATCCCGCGCTAGTGAGGTTTCTTACTGTTTCTGTATTTTTCAGAAATTATTATTGTTTTATTTTACAGCAATACAGATTGATAACAGTTAATAGTATATATCCCAACAGACAGTGCCTTGGCTATGGAAGAAATAATGAGATTTTGATACAGAAATGGTGGATGTGGGAGGGAAAAGTGGGTGAAGGTGTGAGAATTGGAGAGAGAAACATGGGGGGAGAGGGATTAGAAGGATTATACGGTACCATTAAATTAAGAGTGTAATTAATACCCTTAAAAACCACTAATGATATATAATTGGTAATTAGGTATACTAAATATAATTATATCAAATCTTAAACATTGAGGGTAATATAGTTTCCTATATGGCATAGGAATGTAAAGTGGTCTTAATAAAGGCAATATCAAGATGCTTAGTAGTATACAATTTTTACACTCAGATTGTACATGTAGTTCACCAACTAATTAATTATCAAAATTATGAAAAGATAAAACTGAAAATTTAACTTTTTTTTACTGATAGAAGTATATTGTTTCTTAGTCAAGAACTAAGAAACGTTTACTAACAAATAATATTTGATACTTAAAACCGCTTCCATGGACTGAATTAAGAAAATATATGATTTTCTTATTTTATAGTTTTGATTGATGTAGAAGATCTTTAATGAAGCTTCTTCATGTGTGTGTTAAAATGTTGCTAATTGAAACGGTGAAGCTAGCAAATATTTGTCTCTATTAGAGCTGGTCACATTATATTATTATATATTATATATAATGATTGCGTATCACTGGAACGTGGATTTATTTTCGTGTTGGAATATGTTGTCAAAAGGTCGAAAGAGTTCAACGTGTTGTTTTGGAAACGGGTAGTTCTCCTACATTGGGGCAAGCCACATTTACTCATTTCATATTTTATTCTAAAATTCTAAATTAAAAAACGTAACTTCACAATATTTTTATTCTGAAAATTAGAACTGAAAAATTAGTATTTTTAAATAGCAGCATTTTAGAGTAGCTATATATCTAATGTCTTTTCTACAATGTGAAGTTTGAAAAGATGTTACGTTGAGATTCCTATGGGGACTACTTGATGGCATTTATCCATTTGCGTGGACATGAAGAAAACCAGCATTAATGAAGAAAAAATTGTACTCTAATCACAGTTAGGAAATCGTTTTGACGGAAATTTATCTTTATTATGTTGTTCCATTTGCTTTAAAAATGTTTTCTTATATTGAAGTTATATTTATTATATAGGCAGAATGGCGTAGAGACACTTGTACTAGTTTGATTTCTAGCATGAAACTAAACATAAACCTAACCAAAATATTTAACCAAGGATTTGCTTGAAATCGTCCAGAACGGGTTTTAGGATTTTTTCCGATTATTAGATTTGAAATAAGTCGAGATTGGGAGGTTTTCTGGGGAAAGTAATGGTGGATTAGGATTGAGGAGGTGACGGGGGGTTAACTGGTGAGAATTTGGGCGGGATTGGGGTAGCGCCGCCGCTGTGGGAGATTTCCGGCGGCGGCATTAGCAGATGGGTGAGAGACAGGTTTTGAAAGCGTAGGGTTTGGTTGGGGGGGGGGGGCTCTTTCCGACATATTTAAGGGGAATTGAGGCTCAGATGCGAGCCGTTAGATCAAGATAAGTGGGAACAAAACTACGCCGTTTTATTTATTAGGGGAAATGGACCGGTTCAGGGATTTAATTGAGCTGGGGTGTTTTAAAATTAAAGAAAGTGATTGGGATTTGGATTTTGGTTGGCCCAATCTGAAAATAGACTCCACATTAATTTCTTAAACATTATATTAATTTAACTAAAACCCTAATTGAATACTAGGTTATATTAATTTATGAAATTAATTAGCTATTTACCTTTATTATTTTAACTAATGAGTCAATTTTAATTTATAAAAAATAAAACCATTCATTTTAACATTAATGTCAATCATTATCAAAAGAACAATTTTTTGTGATTTTCTTCTAATAATGTGATTAAATTATGTAACTAGATATTAGATAAAATAAAAAACCTAATAATGCAATATAATGAAAGTTTTAAGTATTTTTGTTACTTTTTATAACTTTTAAAAATAAAAATGTGACCATAAATGCAAATAATTCCCAAATAAACACCAAAATTTCACAAAAAATCTAACAATAATTTATTTATTAATTTTATAGGAGTATTTTAATGGGGGTGAAAAATTACATGCTCACACATATTTACTGGCCGCATCTACAATTCCGTTGCTACTGTGATGTATTTCATGTATTCGCATGATTATATTTACATTTATAAATATAGTGAGGTAATTTGCCTAAAAAATAAGGATTACAGTTGTCTAATTATTCATTCTATGTATTTGTGTGACTGTATTTATAAATACAATAAGCTAATTCACGTTAAAAATATAAATTACCTTTTTTATTCTTTATTATTCATTTGGTGTTCGATACTTACTTTGGACTCGGACTAATCTGAAGTTGAGCTGGAAATCTCCCCTGCATTACCACTCACCAAAACATATGCTATCATTGACAATATATGGAATCTCTCTTCGAAAGAGTATAGACGTTCTAATGAATGTAGTAGCCGTATGTTACCTGCCAATTCCACATCCTTCAAATGAAATCGCACATATATATACATTCTATATGTTATATATAAAAATTATATAAATTGCACATTTTTGACCATCGAATATAAATAGTTTTTGGCGCGGGCTAAAAGTGATAATATCTCATTGAAAATTAGTTATTGTTTCAAAAATAATTGAAATTTAGTCACTTTTTCATTTAAAAATAAAATCTGAACAAAAACGCCCTTAAAATTCGAAAAAATTTCAACATACTATGCTGGAGTTTGAATTTTTTATTACGAGATTTCAGCATAATGTAATGGAATTTCATAATGTACTGGAGTTCTAACATAATATGCTAGAAATTTATACGCAAGAGCTCCATAATCTAACATATTATGCTAGTACTGTCTATGTTTCAGCTAGAGTTTTTTTGTTTAGATTTTATCTCCGCATTAAATAATGGCTATTTTTCAATAAATTTGTAAATGTCGGCTATTTTTCAATTATCAGTCCAAAACTGGCTAGCCCATACTATTTTGATGTTAAAATCAGCTTGACCCATGAAATCAGTAAAAATAGCACGGGCTAGCCAGTTTTCGTACTGGCCATTTAAAAATAGTCAGTGTTTGCAAAGTCATTGAAAAACAGCTATTATTTTGCTGCAACACAAAAAGTTCCAGCATAATATACTGAAGATTGGTGCACCTGTGTATGAACTTCCAGCATATTATGCTGGAACTCCAACAATATACTGGAGATTGGAGCACCTGTGTATGAACTTCCAGCATATTATGTTGGACCAGTATATTATACTGGAATTCTAATATATTATGCAGAAAGTCCAGTATATTATACTAGAATTCCAGTATATTATGCTGGAGTATTTTCCGAATTTTGAACCGTGTTTTTATTTAGATTTATCTTTACATGAAAGATGGCTAAATGTCTATTACTTTTGAAACTATGACTATTTTTGAATGACCACCTGATTATTTTTGAATTTCTCCCATGTAATCGGTCCAAAACACTCCACTAATTGGGTGTTGGGTTAGCATATTTCTAGCCCATTATTGAAACTTGGCCGGCCTAAATCACATTGTGGTCATGGAAATCAAACTGAATTGTTGAATGAAATTGAATCATAATTCATGTAATATCAAAGAGAAAAATAAAAAGATTCCTCGATGGTACTTTAATATGGATTATCCTAGATGGTCCTTTAATATGGATTCTTATCTTCAACACAGGCAGATCTATTTTCGGAGTAGAGGGGTCATCGAACCCGTTAACTTCGACAAAAATTCTAAATATACATATATATTCAAAAGGGTCATATATTTTACTTAAAACTCTTAAGCTCAAAAGTCAGATAGGGGTACTGATTGAGTTGTTCGCTCATGTGCCCCCGCCACCTTTAGATCATGGGTCGCCTACGCCTACATATTTGCATAGTACCTCGATAGATGAGGAAGCATTAGATGTAGACGATAGAACAAGGGGTGGGAATAAATTATATTAGTTCACATTTTACTGGAACTGATCAGGACTATAAGTGGCTTCTCTAAAAGCAAACAATATAGGTAACAATTCAAGAAAATAAATGATGATAACATAGTATTAAGCGTTCATCTACTAATTCATGGATCCTGATTCGAGTCACATGAAGATAACTATATCCCCCAGGAACAAGTAGAACACGGAATAGCTTTTGATATTCTTCTTAGAGGGTACTCAACTTGACTATTTCATCGCGTACCTGCTACGATCACCTGCACATTTACAGGATAAGTCTACCCTCTGAGTACAATTCCACACTTTAACTCATTTCTAAAGCTCAGTTGTTGAGTCATTTGCCCTCCACCGGGAAACCTTCAACACACACGTTTACCTACATGTGTGTGTGTGCGTGTGTAGTCTACACTAATGGCCACATTCAGTCATTCACCTTCTACTGAATCATACAACATCTTATGTGTTTCTTCTCAGTTTAGATGATTTCACTTCAGTGGCATATACTGCAAGAAGATGGCTTTTCTATTACCAATTTGTCAGTATCTTCAATGCAGACCTCCAGTTCAACCAAATTACTGCTAGATTTTCCCTCCCAGAATTCATGTTCCTAAACACTAGATCTCCACTTACAATGTACCAACAAACATGTCCCTCAATATTCCAAGATTTCTCATTTAAATTGGTACTTCTCTTTGTATCAACATAACATCTCCAACCAGGCCAACTTTCTGCGGAGCAGTATGCCGATACTTAGCTCAATGACAGGTAGCATATCTATCACTCAATCTGCTATTCGCCCTGCAGCTGGTGCATGGCTCAAATTGCATGTATAATATGGCATTGGCTGCATCGATTTATCGTTGCTCAGTTCCTTCAGGAGTCAGACCTACAAGGAAAAGACAGAAAACCAGTATCTTTAACTCATCCTTTACTTTCTCCACACGAACTCATCAACAACCCAGAACAGAACTTTGATAGCAGAACAGACTAAGATACGATTCCAATATTCAGATCCAAGAAGACTCCAAAGCATCTTATCAAGACATAAAAGGACAGAGAGAAATGTCCTCTTCAGAGTCCTGCTGTTCTTTTAAACTATCTTCATTAGGTAATACTCATACTCTCGACAAGATGATACTATTATTTAACTAAATATACCTGTGCATAACTTATATAAGTCATCCACAGAACTACAGTTTCACATCTCCACAAACTTTTATATGCACTGCCAAGTTTACAATAACAGGCGGAGAACAAGAATCCTGTTTCTTTAAATCTGAGCTGAAGAGCTAAGCATTCTTTAGCATAGTTGCACCACCTCCAATTAAAAAAAAGAGGACTTCACTACATCAATTAGTCACAGTCGCGACAATCTAAACGAATAATTAAAAGAAAACAAAGCAGGAGAACGAAATCATTTGACCAAAGTCAAATGTCAACAATTTGAATACTTCAAAACAAGAGTCCCTACAAGCTACGAGAGTACTGCCAACTAAGACGTTAACCCCTAAACAAATCTTATTAAGATCGGCCCAACAAATAGAACTATAACTAACCCAACCCAACAAAACTACATAACATAATCATATATTAACAGGAAACATATCATGTGAATGCACCCCACTAAACTGCATGGATTGGACTGTGGCTAGAGTTCATGCCTGAGCTACCAGATGAAGGATTAGCATGGAAAGCCGACTGCCTGGAGGAGCCCTCGACCAGTTTTAGTGAGAGAGAAGATGGCTTGGCATCACCAATGGATTCACCTAAACTTAGCTTTGACATACCAACCAGCTCATCAACATTAATTGGACTCTTTGAATGAACAGCTGTTGGCTTAAGAACTTCGTGGGTCTCTGCTTTTGCTGGCTCTGCAGTATAACCTGGCCAACATGGATAAGGCATCGGGAAAAATGGGGCGACATAAGCAGGATATACTAGTGAATGAGGATATTGTGAACTTTCTGGTTTAGGAACAGAAAATTCCCCATCGTTGGAGTTGGCAGAAGCTGCTGAACCCATTGATTCGCATTCTTCATCCACAGAAGGAGTAGGAGGCAATGGATTGTTGCTTTGTATCTCGGCTTGTAGAGGATCATCTGCGAGGAAATCCCTTGATACCATTGGAGTGTCCCCCGACTATGGTAATTAACATAAAATAAAAACAAAAAAAGAACAAACATTAAAAGTTAATACATTGAAACCAAGTGTGAAGAAAAGATTGTAGATTACATTCAAAATCCACGATGAAGTAAGAAAGTGTCCAAGTGCCAAAAAAACATTACAAGTTCAATCAAAAGGTATGATGTTATAGCCTATAGGCATGTGCATCTTTGACATAACAGATGATAGCAATACGGAACAGCACTAGACATATAGTTGATGAAGTTTGCAAGATAACGATGATAATAGAGAATCATTATTCTGTCCCAGATCAGCGAGAATAAGCGTACAACGAAAGACAACATCTTTTATCAAAGATAACAAGTTCACAATTTCATAGTGATAATTAGGTTCATATAACTTAATGAGGGGCACATTAAAATCATCTACAAGTGAGATTTCACTTACCTCATCAGCAACAATATCAAACAGGCTAGAGCGTCTTTTTCTCCTTGACATATTACTTTGCCTAATGAAATATTTTTGGGCATGGCTTGCTACCTGCGTTGGTGTTCTAGAAATTACATAGTTACGAGCAATTCCACGCCAATCACCTTTACCAAGTTTTTGCAAACCAAGTAGAAACATCCTATGCTCCTCCTCAGTCCAGGGAACCCCTGCAATTAAGTTTTAAGTTATTTCAAGAACCAACCCAGCAAGAAAACCTATTGCAATATAAATCCCTCAGTAGCAATATGAGCAGTTTTCTCAACTCCGGCACTTCTGGAAAAACATAATCACCATAAAGAAGAGAGAAATTCCAACAATTTGAAAATCAACTATTGCCACAATGAGAAGTGCATCTGTAAAGGATGAAGAGTTTCATGATATCATTGAAACAAAAGCAGCTGACAGTAAATTAGAGTTTCAAGCAACTCATACAAAAGTTGACGCTAGCATTAAGTGACAATTCGATCAGTCATGCTTATGCTATGTCTGGTCACTGAGGAAAGAGGAATATGATACACAAATAACTTGATTCACAAAAAAGGAACTAAGAAAATCCCAACTCATAAAGCTGGCAAAGGTTTGCAATAAATTTCCGTGTCAATGAAGTGATCCGGAAAAAAAAGAAGCAGAATAAACATACATCCTTGCCTACACATTTCATTTTGATTGAAAAAAAAAATATGACAGCAAATTGGATAGAGAAAAACATTAACCTTTGCCAAACTGAAAGCTCCCAAGATATTTTTTTCTTCTCTTACACATCAAAACTATAAACTTGAAACACATGTTCATAGTATCTTTTTTCTGCACATTCATATACAATAACAAATACTCCAGTACGAAAAATTGCAGCTTGTTTAGATAAAATACAAAATATCTCACCTTATTCTATTAAAATGGAAACTTCAATCACAATTCATAAATCTTAGATATGTACACATTTAACGCAACCAAGAACCATATAAAGCAAACACAATTCCTAAACCTTTTACCTTATCAAAACAAAAAAAAACCAATTCCTAAGACCCAAAAGAGAAATTTATCAAAAATGAAAAAAAAAATCAAACCTTTTTTCCTTTCACGGCTAGAGGAAGAACCAGCAACAAAATCTTCAGAAGCATAACCATCAGCAGAACCACCAACAGCAGGGTGATCAGGTGTATCACCAGGTGAGTCATGAACGGCACCGTTTAGTGGACCACTACTACTAGCAAAATGGGTCAAGTTACCCATACTAGCACTTTTTCGGATCAATCCATCAGTCAATCGGACCCCAAATAACTTCACACCTCTATTTGGACAAGTCCTTGAGTTATGTCCGTTAGTACTGCAATGTGAACACCGACGGGTCATGGCTGAAAAAACCCGAATTCCAATCAAAAACAATATATAACCCGATCCAATCAAATCCAAAAACAAGATCCAAATCCGAATGGGTCTTTTTTTACATGATCCAAGGAAAGAACAACAAGAAAAAGAGATAATTTTTGGGTGATAGTATATGATTGAAGTGTTTTAATTTTTGTTTTTGCTAGAATCGAAGTTATGTGGATACAGATATAGATATAGTGTGAGAGATTTTGTGTGTTTTGAGGAAGAAATGGAGTTATAGAGAGAGAGAAAGGATGATGGACACGACAATATAAAAAAATTTAGGTTTAAGGTAGAGATAAGAAAGGAAACAACTTGGTATAGCTGAGCCTGAGGTGGCAATGTGGTAATTATGTGAGGTAGGTGGCTTCATTTTTGGGTAATATAAAAGATTTTTTTAGATTTAGATAATGTACTTTAATATTTATTCCATCTAATGGAGACACATGTTGTAAAAAAATCTAGACATTCTGATTTATTTTAAATTTTTTCTATATTAAGTTTTTTTTTCCAACTTTATATGACTGATTTTAACATATGACACTGATTTGAATTTGTGATCTCTTGGACATTGAGTTGTCCTATGGGGCTTTTCAATAATGTGTTTATTAACAAAATCTATAGATGTTTGATTTGGATTATGAAATGTAATCGGGTTGTTTAAGTAAGGTTATTAAATATTAATTCTGTAATAATTATATTTATTTGTGGAATGTGTGGATTAGTTTTAACAGGTATTTTCACACAATGGTCAAAAATTTGTTGTGATTATAAAACTTATTTATTCAAACAAAAAATACTTGAGGTAATAAAACTAAAACAGGCTATATCAAATGCACCCAAAATATGAGTTTACAACCTCAATTTTGTTAGCATCTGTACTCTACCTCCTAAACAGTAGCTTCAAATTTTATAAAGTTAGTCTGATAAATATACATTTTTTGGGAAATTCAAGATATTATGAATATGATATCGTTAGAATAATTCTGGTTGGTAATTATATGTAACGTATTTGAAGTAAATATTCTTTCGTTCACAACATGTCCAAGTAAGAGAAAAAGAAGTCAAATTGAATACCAAGATTCCCTACCCCCATTAGAAATTCACAAGACCCAAAACTAGGGTGTTTATCAAAACCCGGAAAATCGAATCAAATCAAATCGATCAAAAAAAATGATGCTTTTTAGGTTTGATTTAGTTTTGTTTTTGAATTTTAAAAATCGATCAAATTTGGTTTGGTATTGATTTTAATCAAAATATAACCGAAAAAAATCGAATCAAACCGGCCAATAGAAGTAACTATTTAAATTTATTATTACACCTATATATATATATGTATATTTTTATATAAAGTTTCTAATATGTTATGGTACATATTAGTTGTTTGTATTTTAATTCTAGTTATTTTCTATTACAATAATCTAACTTTTTGCATTTATATTCTAGTTTGATTGGTAATTTATTTTTGCTAAGTACAAGAATTATTTCATATTAATAATAATTAATTTTTAATTGAGCACTTAAGTTATTCATCACTATTTGATTCAATTATCATCAATAAATGATAGATTTTTCAAAGAGCAATTGGTTTGATAGTGTTATATTAAATGTGTAATCGCCAGAATATGTGTTTGATAGTGTATATCTTATAATAAGAAAAAAAATCAATAAATAACCAAAAAACTGACAAAAACCGACTTAATTAATTTGGTTTGATTCCAATATTTTAAAAACGGACTTACTTGGTTTGGTTTCATTTTAAGAAAAAAATAAATCACACCCGTACCCAAAACAATAATAAGGCAAAAACGTGTGGAATATAAATTTTTAAGCATTGTTCATTTTTTTCTTTTCTGTCAAGGCAAAGAATTAGAATACTAGTAGGTCAAACACGTCTAAAAAGAAGTAGCTGGGAATTGATGAATCATGACAGCCAAAGTTTGTGGAAATTACGTTTGAGACTTTAGTCCAAAGGGAACTTTGTTTGCTTTTACTACTTTAGCTAAAAGACGAAACCAACAAATAAAAACAAATCTCATATCTTTATCTACGCCTCTTTAATTAATGAGACTCTGGATTTTTATTGTGCATGTATCTCTATACAATAATGATTAAGAACAAGGATGTCCCTCAATAATAGAGAGACAATCTGATTTGTTTGAGATATTGAGCCCCCAAAATACCCTAGATCCCTCATATTATTGCTACACCAACAATGGTGCATCACGTGATTGTCATGGGTTTTTCCAAAACAAATTCTATTTATATAGTATTTATTTATTAATACTATTAATATAGATTCGTGACGATAACAAAAGATTCAGTGAAATTCACAATAGTGTGTACACAAACTCTTACTCTTACGCTAAAAAAATAGAAAAGTTGTTTTCGATAAATAGAGATTCGTCTCTAATTAAATTTAATGGTAAAGCATTCTCTATTAAAAGATTTTTCAGATAACAAAAGTTTATCTTGTTATTTTTAAGTTCTATTGTATTTTCATATTTTTCGAAAGTCCGATATATTTCTTCTCTTTTAAGGTTCTCAAGACAGTTCCAAACAACAACAAAAGATTTAAAAAAAAATTAAGAACATGAAATTAAGCAGGTGTATCTTCAGTTTTCTGTTGGTGCTGGCAAACTATTACGAAAGAGTTATTTCGCTTGTAGTTATTTAGCGAAACAGACATTGCAATAGTTTAAAAGCTTTAAACTGAAAATTAGTGAAAATGAAATTTTAGATGAATCCCAAATTTATAAGTCTCTAATTTCTAGTTAACTGGTCCTAAATTAATACACGAACGAATAAAGTTACATTTTAAGTTATTTACATTCATTTTATAAAGAATTACTAAACTATATATCATTACAATTAATTAACTATATAATAATATCAAGCTTGTTATAAAAAAATTACGTGCCATTGAAGTAAATTTTACCTAAAAAATTCTCGGTCAGAATTCAAAAGAAAAATAGAAGAAGACAAATAGTTTTGACTTATCCATACCCAATCCATAACTCTAAAAGACTCCAGATAAAATGGAATGAGATAATGGGAGACCTTTTCTAGCCGAAAAGAGGAATATGTTTTACCCTTTACGTTCAGTCAGATAATTAGGCACGTCACTACTATCGCGAGGTACACTATATAGTATGGTAAAAAAAGGGGTTACAACTATTTGGTACTTAAAATTTACTGATTCAATTAGTTCATAATATCATATTTGTGCTTTGTATAGTAGATTTTTCCATTTCGATGGCTCGAAACAAAATCATTACATACAAGAATCTTCAATCCAAGCTTCTTATGTCAATTCAGGACAATACAAGTGGTATAATCTGTTTTTTATAATTATAAACAGATTTTCGAGAAAAAAGTTGGTGACTTATTGATTAATTGATTTCAAAAGTAAAGAATGATGGTTCGAGGAGCTCTTATTCGCCTCTGACGGATTTTTATACTCTTGCATGTTGGTAGGAATGGCAACTGAGACAAGGCAAGGCACGGCGCGGCAGGGCAAACGCTAAATGAGGTGGGGCAACGGAAGATTTAGATGGGGCAGGGCAACGGAAGGCAGTTTGACATTTTGATTGAATAATTTAGTATCACTTCTATATTCTCTACTCTTTGTTATCATTTTTTTTTGTGGATTTGGCTTTAAATATAATAACTAATCCTGTTAGATTGCTTGTTAAATTTCATACTGTTACTAGTGAAACGATGATCATTGAATGTTATAATATTTACTTGTAGAAAAATTTCAATTAAGGTTCAAATAAAAATTTAAAAAAGTTACAAAATTATCTTAGAATACTGAAAAAGAAAAAATAAATAAAAAATATAAACGGGACAGGAGGACAGGGCTTAGCTGGGCCGGCGGGATTGGACAAAAATCTGGAAAAATGCTAAATGGTGCAGGGCAGGGCATGTCAAAATGTTAGCAGGTCAAGGCTTGCCGTTGTTAGATTATTAGTGTTAATAATGAAAAATAATATAATTGCTTTTGTTGTAGGGACTCAAGGAAATCAATCAGGATCAAAGTGCAAAAGGAAGATCATAAATTAATGGGGATAGTTCTACACAAAAGACATAAACTGAAGGAAGAAATACGGAAGCAATTCAACGCAGAAGGAATAAGTTGAAGGAAGAAATCAATCGAAGATTAACTAAAGCCATCAAGGAGAAGGAATCAACGATAAAAAGGGAAGAAGCACTGAAGATCCAGCAAAGATAATCAATCAGAAGCTATTACTAGAAGGTCCCAGATTTAAGGGAAACACAATCACCAAGAATCAACAAATCCGGCGGATATCAAGACTTAGAGATGGAAAGCCGTCAAAGTCCACACATCAAAGAAGAGTAACGGGAATTAACTTTATTCTTGGAAAGAATCAATCTGTGATTCCTTTCAAGGATCAAATATCTTGGGTTTGCAATCTCTCCAGATTCTAAGGCCTCCTTGAAAGTATATATGTGATCGCTCTGGACTTGAAAAGATATACTTTGATCAAACTATCTACCCTTTTTTTGTTCTACTACAAACAAGCATTGTAGTTCTGTTAGATCTGTTGTGTAACTAGTGAGAGAAGAAAGAGAGAAACTCACTAGTGAGGCATAGTATCATGAAAAGACGAGAGACATAGAAACTTAGCAGTTGGTGTAAAACTACACAATTTCCTCTATACTCAAGAAACAACGATCGCTGAAACAGAACACCCTTGCAACCCAAGGGAACTGGACTAGGATTCATATTGAATCTGAACTAGTATAAAAATTCTGGTGTTTTTAATTCCTGCACTTTAATTCTGCATTTATTATTATCTCGCTCTTATTTCTAGTCGACTAATTGGTAAACTAGTCAACTACTAATAACTATTTTTAAAATAAGAAATTCACCCCCCCCCCCCTCTTGTATTTTCAATTGGTATCAGAGCTAGTCTCACGCTTATTTGCTTAACAGCTTGTGAGAAAAGATCATGGCAAACCAAGGTCTTGTTGGAGCACTCTTTCAAGAAGGAACATCACAAGTCAGGCCGCCGTATTTCAATGGACAACACTTTCTCACTGGAAAGTGTGTTATGGAAATATATGCAAAGTCATACGATGTCAAAGTTTGGCGAGTTATCAAGAAAGGGAACTATCAACTACCAGTATCCATACAACCCCCTGCTGATCCAGAAGATATAGACGAATATAAAAACGAGCAGATGGCAGCTATTCAAGTCAATGCTAAAGCAAGGAATCTACTCTATAATGCTATAAGTGGAGAAGAATATGAAAATATATCCAGCTGTGATACAACTAAAAAAATGTGGGATAAGATGAAAGTCACTTATGAAAGAACCAACAAGGTGAAAGAAACTCACATCAATATGTTTGTTCATGATTACGAACTCTTCCAGATGAAAGAAGGAGAATCCATTGAAGAAATGTTTGTAAGGTTCAGTAAAATCATTTGCGATCTAAAAGCTTTTGGTAAACCATATAAAAGTGGTGATCAAGTTCGGGAAATTCTGAGAAGTCTCCCTACCACCTGGCAGACAAAAGTAGTTGCACTCGAATCACAAGATCTAAACAAACTATCTTATGATGAACTTCAATGAGATCTCGTCGCATTTGAAAAGACCTATCTCAAGAAAACATGCCAGGAAGAAAAGAAGAAAACAATCACATTCAAGGCTACAACTGACAGGACAGACAATGACATTGGCGATGATCCTGAAGCCCTCGAGGAAGAGATTGCCATGGTATCAAGGAACATGGATGGTCTAATGAGAAGATACAGAAATACAAGAAGAGGAAGGATATCGTCGAGGCGAACCAGGCAATACAATGAGCAAGACAAAAATTATGGAAAATACTAGGAGTGTGGAAGATACGGACATGTGCAAGCTGAATTGCCCAGATCTGAAAAGAAAAGTTACCGGAGGATTTAACAAGAACAGATCTTTTGGAAGCTGAAGTGATGAAGATGTTTCAGAAACTGAAGGGATAGAAAATATTTGTTTCATGACAACCCTGGAAATGAGATAAACAAACTTTCAGGCTGCTGGACAGATGAGAATGTTTCAGACGATGAATGCAAAGATGAAAATGAAAATTATTTCATAGCACGAGGTGAAACAAGTGAGGTAAGACCCTATAACTATGAAAGATGCAATGAATTACGGGATATTCTTGACCTTACTTTCAAAGAGGATCAAAAGTTGATGAATGAACTAAAGAGACTCAATAGGGAAAAGAAAGATTGAAAACTCAAGCTTGAAGTATGTGAAATTAAAAAAAGAAGTACTTCAAGAGGAATTTCAGGAATTGCAAATGCAACTCAATGGCATGCGCAAATCCACCAGTCATAATTCTGTCAGGTCCAACCAGGTGACTTACAAGTCAACTGGAAAAGGACCAACTAGAACATAGTCCACAAGTAATAGTGGAAGATCCAAAAATGGATCAACCTATGTATGCCACTATTGTAATAAAAGTGGGAATAAATATTCCTTTTGTCGATTTCGAAAATCAAATGTTACAGGATGAATTTGGAAGCCCAAATACAACCCTAATCTTAGTAATACTAACCAACAAGTACCCAAGCAAGCTTGGGTACCTAAGATAAAGTAATTGTTACATTTTTCAGGAATACCACAGAAAGAGCCGCAAAGGAAAATGGTACCTAGATAGTGCGTGTTCCAGTAATATGATAGGTGACAAAAACCTGTTCAAAGAAGTTACAAAAATAAATGGAGGAAATGTTAAATTTGGTGATGACTCAAAAAGAAAGATAGTTGGCACTGGCACAGTCCCATTCAATAAAAACTGCGATATCACTGAGGTTTATCTTGTAGATGGACTCGACTACAATCTTCTGATTATAAGCCAACTACGTGATTCAGGATATGAAGTGAAATTCACGAAAACATGTTGTGCTATTGAATATGAGTCAGGTAAAATAATTCTTCCAGGAAAAAGAGATGAGCCTTGAAAATTTTGAGATCTTCTGTAAAAGAGTTGAACGAGAAAAGGGATATCTTATTACAACCATTAGTGATCATGGAGGAGAATTTGAAAGCAGAGCATTTGAAGAATTTTGCAATGATCAAGGATACCCCCACAACTTCTCAGCCCCAAGATCACCTCAACAGAATGGGGTAGTGAAACGGAAAAACATAACTCTACAAGATATAGTTAGAACTATGATACTAGAGTATTCATTGCCGAACCACTTCTAGGCAGAAGCAGTAAGTACAGCCTGCCATATTCTCAACATATGTCTCATAAGGTCTATCTTGAAGAAAATTCCATACAAACTATGGAAAGGTAAACAACCCAACATAAGTTACTTCCACAGTTTTGGAAACAAGTCTTTCATCCACAACAATGGTAAGGAAAATCTTGGAAAATTTGATCCAAGAAGTGATGAAGGTGATGAAGACCAAAATCAAGAAACAACTTAGCCAAGCAATCCTCAAGAGTCGACTAACAAAGAAGACAACGTCACAGAGTCGACTAATGATATTAGTAACATTCAACCAGAAACACAGATAGAATCGACTACTCCTACAAGCATAACTCGTCCAAATGAATGCAGGAGTGAACCAGAATATCCTCAGATGTTTATCATATGAGATCTAAGTGAAGGAATGAAGACCAGAAGAGCTCCATTGATCTCCCATATTGAACCAAAGAAGATAGAGGAGGCTTTTAAAGATTCAAGTTGGGTACAGGCAATGTAGAAAGAACTGGATCAATTTGATAAAAACCAAGTGTGGAAACTAATGCCTAAACCTGCAGACGCTACTGTAATTGGAACTAAATGGGTTTTCAGAAATAAGCTCAATAAGGATGGAAAGGTCATAATAAACAAAGCCAGATTAGTAGCTCAAGGGTATGATGAAACCTTTGCATACACATCTTTTCAAGAAACCTTTGATGAAACCTTTGCACCAGTAGCTCGATTAGAGTCAATACGAATTTTTCTTGCATACGCATCTTTTCAAGAAATTCAGACTTTTCCAGATGGATGTCAAGAGTGCTTTCTTAAATGGTTTCATTGAGGAGGAAGTATATGTAAAACAACCTCCTAGATTTGAATAATCAAAGTTTCCTTATCATGTGTATAAGTTAACCAAGGCACTGTATGGACTTAAATAAGATCCACGAGCATGGTACTAAATACTCAGTTCATTTCTACTTGATCATGGGTTTATAAGAGGTAAAGTAGACACTACATTGTTCATCAAAAGATCATCTGAAAGTATCCTTATTATTCAAGTTTATGTTGATGGTATTATTTTAGGTAGTGCTAACCCTCTGTATGCAGGGAATTTGCAACTCTTATGCAAAGTGAATTTGAAATGAGTATGATGGGAGAGTTCACATTTTTCCTTGGACTTCAAATCCAACAATCTGAAGAAGGAACTTTTATATGCCAGACGAAATATACAAATGAGCTAATTTAGAAGTTTGGCATGAGAAATACTAAAGCTATTGGCATACCAATGAGCTCGTCAACAAATCTTGATAAAGATGAAAAGGGAAATCTTGTTGATGAAACAAAATATCGTGGAATGATTGGTTCTTTACTTTACGTAAATGCTAGTCGACCAGATATTATGTTCATTGTTTGTAAATGTGCCAGGTTTCAGTCAGCTCCTAAGGAGTCTCATCTGACTGCAGTAAAGAGAATTATTCTTTATCTCATTGGAACTATTTCTCATGGACTATGGTATCCGCGCTCTAAAAATTTTAAATTAGAAGGTTTTTCAAATGCTGATCTTGCAGGTGATAAGGAAGACAGAAAAAGCACTAGTTGCACATTTCAATTACAGGGAAAATCCTTGATATCTTGGAATAGTAAAAAAATAAGGATCTGTTGTACATCCACTACGGAGGCTAAATACATTGCCACCGGACAATGTTGTGAACAATTATTATGGATGTCTCATTAATTGGGTGATTATGAATTATCTTTTAAACCTATTCTAATTTTTTGTGATAGCTTTAATGCTATATGTCTTTCAAAGAATCCCGTGCATCATCCTAGGGCTAAGCATATAGACATCAAGCATCATTTTATTAGAGATCATGTTCTCAAAGGAGATGTAAAATTATATTTTGTTGTCACTACTGATTAATTAGCTGATATTTTTACCAAGCCTCTGCTAGAAGATAGATTTTGTCTTTAAGGAGATCTACTTGGTATTATCTCTCTTAATCATAAAAATTAGGACCTATTTGTCTTTTTAAAATCTTGCATGTCTAATGTTCAAATTTTATTTGTTTGTACTAATTTATGTACCTTCTCCGTTTTCCCTTTCTTTTCACATCAATCGCAACTTTCAATAACGAAAAATCAATCATCATGACTCTTCAATGACACCATTTCTTTTCTTGTACTCAACTGTAATATTTCCCTTTTTAATCTCTAAGACCCTCTTCTTTGACCCCATCGTCTCCATCATTCAGAAACCCTCTTCAGAAACCCTTCAAACTTTTTTCAAATGGTTTATCCCATGGATAAACACTCCAAAATCCCTTCTACCTCCATCAGAAAGAGTACTCGTTCTAGAGGAAAACCCTCTTCTCATCCCCTAGAACCCGTAGACATAGGATCTGACCACTCCGAAGGATTTGTCTCTTCACAGGCAGAACCTTCAGATCACTCTCACTTAGGAGAAAAATCCCTAGGAAAAAGGCCCATGGAAGATCCTCCTGAATCCCTTACTCCTAAGAAATCCAAAATAGACCTCTCAAGCTCCCTAGAGTCAGACCTCAATCTCTGGGATACCCCAAACAGGGATTTCTTCATTGCCCTAAAAGACAAGCCCTTTGCTCATGGCAAAGTTGTTGATCTTGATGTCATGGAAACCCTCAATTGTAAGGTAAATTATCTTTTTGTCTTTCAAGGTTGGTCAAAATTTCTCTCTTTACCCTCTCTTAGAGTCTTTGAACCTTTAGTGAGAATGTTTTATGCAAATCTTCCCTCTAGTTATCCTGATATGTTAGAATCCTTAGTTTTGGGTAAACGCATTGTTCTTGATTGTGCTATGTTTAACTCAATTTTCTTGTGTAAGTGCTCTGGTTTTCCAATGCTTTTCAAAAATACTTGGCCTAATGATTTTGAAATTTCTTTTGATCAAGAAAAATATTGTATTGCTGAGTGCCCCTCTGATTTTCTCCCTAACCAGTTAGGTCCTAGTGATGTTAGCTTTGAAACTTGAGTTTTAGCCCACATTGTTGCAACCACTCTTCTTCCTCGAACTGGATCATTCTCCACTTTCTCTCAAAGAGATAGTTTTCTTGTTTACTGTCTTGTGACCAAACTCAAGATTAAGTTATCCTCTTGGGTCATAAATTTCATGATAGAGAGTGTTGATGATCCCACCAGTTCGCCCTATAGTATGGCTATCAGTCACATCTTAGAAACCCACAAATCTCCATATCAGAATACCCTTTTGTCATTGTGTCAAAATCCTATAATTCTAGGGCATTTGCTAGTATGAGGTATGTGTGTGTAAAGGGCTTTTGGGTGAAGAAGCAGGACGGTGAAGTAAAAAATGTTCAACCTGACTCCAAGATCAAAACCTTAGTCTCCCATCACAGTGTAAGTGATCCTGATCTCAACGAGAAACTGACTGGCACCGACGACAAGATGACCAACATCCAAGATCTCCTTACTACCACTTAATCCACTGTTGGTGACATCCACACAATTTTGAAGGAAGCATGGTCGGATGTTTCCAAGATAAGGGTCAGAATTCAGAGACTTGGAGAAAACGTAGTCAAAGCTTTCAAGGAAGTACATGAAAGGATTGATGGGGTCACCGTTGGAGTAAATGCCAGCTTTGATCGTCTAAAGGAGGCCATCTGTAATACTCTTACTTATTTCTTGCGTCGCTAGCTGTGAAAATATCAAATAATTATTTTGTGTTTTGTTGTTTGGACTGGATAACCAGTCGACTGGATTTTTTTTTTATGACTCTAAATGTTGATCGTGCCAACTTTAGTTATATTGCCTGTTTTAGTCTGTGGTTATAGTTATATTGTTTGTTTTAGTTATATAGGGGGAGAAAATATATAATTTCTGCAGGTACAAAAAGAAGGTTACAGAAATCGACTAAAAGAGGAAGTCTCAACTGCACTCATTGAGGTGGAGTAAACTACAGGGAAGTTAACTGGTGTTTATATATATTATTTTTTGTCATCATAAAAAATGGGGAGATTGTTAGATTATTAGTTTTAACGATGAAAAATAACATAATTGCTTTTGGTGTAGGGACTCAAGGAAATCAATCAGGATCAAAGTGCAAAAGGAAGATCATAAATTAACGGGGATAGTTCAACACAAAAGAAGTAAACTGAAGGAAGAAATACATAAGCAATTCAATGCAAAAGGAATAAGCTGAAGGAAGAAATCAATCGGAGATTGACTAAAGCCATCAAGGAGAAGGAATCATCGATAAAAAGGGGAATAAGCACTAAAGATCCGACAAAGATAATCAATCAGAAGCTATTACTAGAAGGTCCCAGATTTAAGGGAAATATAATTACCAAGAATCAGCAAATCCGGCGTATATCAAGACTTAGAGATGGAAAACCGTCAAAGTCCACACATCAAAGAAGAGTAACATGAATTAACTTTATTCTTGAAAAGAATCAATATGTGATTCCTTTCAAGGATCAAATCTCTTGGGTTTGCAATCTCTCCAGATTCTAAGGCCTCCTGGAAAGTATATATAAGATCGCTCTGGGCTTGAAGAGATATACTTTGATCAAACCATCTACTCTCCTTTTGTTTTACTCCAAACAACCATTATAGTTCTGTTAGATCTGCTGTGTAACTAGTGAGAGAAGAAAGAGAGAAAATCACCGGTGAGGCATTGTATCAAGAAAAGACGAGAGACATAGAAACTAAGCAGTTGGTGTAAAACTACACCACTTCCTCTGTACTCAAGAAACTACGATCACTGAAAGAGAACACCCTTGCAACCCAAAAGGTCACATTGAATCCGAACCAGTATAAAAATTTAGGTGTTTTTAGTTCTTTCATATTAATTCTACATTTATTATTATCTCGCTCTTATTTCTAGTCGACTAATTGGTAAACTAGTCAACTACTAACTATTTTTAAAATAAGCAATTCATCCCCCCTCCCCCTTGTACTTTCAGCCTTGCCCTGCGCAGCACAGCCCCACCCCGCCTCGCCCTATTGCCATCCCTACATGTTGGTTATAAAAGACACAAGTAACTGCCTTGGATATCTTTGAGGACTTGAGCTAAGGATTGTCACCTTCTACCCGAAAAAGTATCCACTATTTGTTTTATCTGTTAAGCGTCACATGTATTGAACTTCCTAAAGAAAACGACAATCTCATCAACCATTTACAAGACCACCGAGATCCTCAACTTAGCTCCCAAAGGTAATCTACTTCAGACCATAATGACTTCGAAGATTCATCTCAAAGGAAGGTGCCCTAATAACTTTCAATAAATATTTCTTTTTTCATTCTGCAATCCCATTTTGTTGTGGAGTGTATGTACATATAAATTAAGAGTCAATACCTTGCTTTAAGGACAGAGAGATCTTATCCATCCTGCTAGCGGTATACCCAACTTATTTCATTATAATGTTTAATACGTTTATAGTGGCTCAATGATACCATTCTTTGGTGGGTAATGTTACTAGTGATATATAGTCCCACAAGAAATGAATAAATGGGAGCCATTTTATAAGACAAGATAGGAATATTCTTCATTCATCCAATATATTTAACATTCTTTAAGCAATAAATTAAAACCCATGCATGTTAGGGTACATCATTTAGACGATTAGACAGCAAAATAACTGATTTAACCCATCACCAAGTGCTTTGCCGTACAACTTTAGGTGCTCATTGTTAAGTATAATCAGCCACTTTTTAATCTTAATCTCGGGGGGAAAATGAAAATGTGGGGGCGAGATGTGAACTTACATTTCACATGCACATTCACAAATGAGCATATTGCTCATGAGATTCCAAATTATGTTAAAGTGTAAATTTTATGCATAAAGTTGTTATTCTTAACCCAAAAAAAGTGATAGCATCTAGTGACCAAATCAAAACCAATAACATAAATTTATCTTCCTATAAAGTTGTAGCAAGTTTTATATCGATAAATTTCCTGCATAACATATTTGTGCATGTGGGTAGAAATTTATAACAATAACAACAAATTCAATATAATTGTATAAGTGGAGTCCGGCGAGGGTAGTAATACGGTCTTACCTCTACCTTGTGCGGGTAGAAAGACGGTTTCTGATAGACCTTCGACTGAAAGCAAGCATGTATAATCACAACAATATATATAGAAAATAATGCAGTAGTGCAGAAGTTAGAGAAGGAGTACCGACAATAAGATAGTACGTAGAAAAACCAAAACACGCAACATCAGTTAGTAATAGAATTCATTGAATTTGAAAATACTAGAATAATGTTATTACTAGTGGAACGAAAGGAAAGGAAAGACGCTCAACTGCCTATGTGAAGAACTTGAGACAAATATAAAAAGCTGATATTATTATCTCTAAATTTTAAATTAGTCATGTTAACTTAGATAATGAAGTACTAATGTCCATAAAGAATGATTTTGAAGTTCTAGAAATAATGAAACATAAAGTACTTCTCTTCTAACTTATCAATAGCATACATAAGCTTAATTTTTTGAGAGACATGAAGGAAAAATCAGTTGTTTTATTTGACAAAAAAAATGTAAATACGTTTTGCATTTCAAGTATTTATATTAGACGAGAATGCTCCTCACATGACAGGATTGGGACAAAAAATAAAGAAAGGGAAGGCATGGAAAGCGCATCACATGGGCCCCCTTATGTGGTCGGCCGTCCATTGCGTAAGATTTGAGAGTATATTCTTTTCCCTATTCCCAAATTTTAATATCTTATCTTACAAAAGCTTATTATAAAACCTTATCACTAACTTATCCACATTTCGCAGCCTTTTATCTTCAGCCACCTTTTTTTTTCTTTTTAATTTTCTTGAGCCCCACTTTTGGGTCAAAATATGTGGAATACTTAACCTCCACATAATTAATAAACGGCTCGGATTAATCACGATGACGTGTCCATAAGAAAATCAAAATATTTAATCCAATCATATAATACTCTTGCAGATTAGGGTTATAGCTTAATTATGACTGCAATTCTAGACTTTATCGTTAATGGATAATTCTAATTGCACCGCAACATTTTCTCTCTTTTACTTTTTCCTCCCAAACGGATCATAGGACAACCTCTACAAAAAGTAATTAAACAACTAAAATTGAAAAAATAGAATAACATGTACATTACTATTTTATTTGAAACTACTATTAAATTAGGAATCAAATAATTTTTCGCTACTATCTTTTAACTTCTTTTTTTGGTCGATAGAAATTTTTTATTTCAACCAGTTTTCAATTTACATCACCTGTTCTCTTGGACTCTAGAACATGTTTCATAACTACAACCAATAAACCAAAAAACTATACAACCAATGCTGCTTAACAAGATCCCATAACACTCATGGGTCTTCCCTATCCTACTTGTTATGGACTACAATTAGGATAACTATTTAATGAATTCAATATAGGTAACCATTTACATTTCTTCTGTCCAGTAATGTGCACTTGCATATCAATGTCTTTTGCTCTATCTTTGACCTCTCTGCTCTGGTTTTGAAATCTTCTTTCATTCCTCTCCATCCAGATGTGATATACTACTACTGCAAATACCACTCCTGGCAAAGCCTTTCGTGGATTCCTGTTATTTACATTGGTAGTTAACCACTGCACCTCAACTTTCCAGTTTCCAACCTTTCTTTGGTGTCTTAGCTATCTTAACATTCTTGTCCATAAGCTTTGTGAGTATGAGCAATCGAAATACAAGTGATCATGTGTCTCTTCTATGTCTCTTCCATACAGTACACATGACTTATCCACATGAACTCCCCATTTTGCTAATCTGTCAACTGTAGCCAGTCTTCTTTGTATTGCCATCCATAGAATGTAGTGGTGCTTTGGTAGAGTTCATGTTATCATGACTAATGATTTTCAGTGGACTTTGGGATACCTTGGAGTAGCATGAAGATAAGCCTTCCAAATACTGAACCTCCCATTCTGAGTAAAGGATTGAAGATTGTTTTATCATTTGCTCACCATTCTCTTGATGTAAACAGTTTCCTTACTAGCCAACTAGCTTGCTTTGGAACCTCCATAGTATTGATAACCTTCTGTTTGATGTAATGACAGTGAATCCATCTGATCCAAAGCTTGTCTTTCTTAGCCATTATAGCCCACAGAAGCTTAGTCAAAGAAACTTTGTTCTATCTCTCATAGTCGATAATGTTTAGACCCCCAGCAACTTTTGACTTACACAATGTCTCCCATGTTATAGGAGCTCTGTGGGAATTATCATGACTACCAGTCCACAAATAATTCCTGCATATACCATTTACCAGTTTAATAACTTTCTTTGGAATAAGGAATACTTGAGCCTAGTATGTGTGCATTTCAAACAGTACACTCTTGATGAGTTGTAATCTTCCAGCATAAGATAAAAGCTTGGATGTCCAGCTTTTGGTCCTATCCACAATCCTCTCAACTAATGGCATGCACTGATGGATAATAAGTTTCCTTGTGGACAAAGGTACTCCCAAATATTTGAATGGAAAGTTTTCTGCTGATAGGTGTAGTTCTGTTAACATTCTGTCTTTAAACTCCTTAGGTACACATGCTATATATAACGAGCTCTTTCCAAATTCACTTGTAAACCTGAGACCTTGAGAATTTATCAAAAACTCCTATAAGTAACTTTCATTGAAACTTCATCAGCTCTGCAACACATCATCAATAAGTCATCTGCAAAGCAGATGTGTAAAACTTGAAATCTGGCACATTTGGGATGGAAGTTAAAATTTTGATTCTTAACCAATGTCTTCAGGGATCTATTTAGGTACTCCATAGCTAATACAAACAAATATGGGGACACTGGGTCCCCCTGTCTTAGCCCTTTCTTTGCTTCAAATTTATCAGTTAGTCATCCATTCGGTAGTAAAGTATAGCTGACTGTAGATACACACTCCATGATTAATGCTACCATCTTGTATAGTATCCCAAACTCAAGCAGTACTGCTTTCAAAAAACTCCATTCAACTGAATCATATGCTTTCCTGATGTCTACTTTGATCATGCACCTAGGAGACACTGCCTTTGAGTATACCCTTTAATCAATTCATGGGCCATAATAACATTATCAAGTGTATTTATCCCCTCTATGAAAGCAGATTGAGAAGGTCCCACCAATAAATCCACAACTAGTTTAAGCCTATTTGTCAGGATCTTAGCAATGATCTTGTACAATGTTGAACAACAAGCAATAGGCCTAAACTCTTTCATATAACTAGGAATTTTCACTTTTGGAATCAATGTAGCAGTTGTGCAATTTATTTCTTTCAACAGTCTGCCATTTTGAAAGAATTGTTGCACTGCTTCTATGACTTCCATTCCAATGATTGGCCAGTATTCTTTAAAGAATTCAGCAGGGTATCCATCCATACCTGGTGCCTTGTCATTAGGTAGGTTCTTCACAATCTGACAAAGCTCCTCAGTTGTTACTAGTAATAACAGTTGTTGTTGTTGATCCAGTGTTAAACAAGGACCATTCCTTGCTATATTGACATCAATTCCTGGCAATTCATCTGCTGTTATCCCCAATAATTGCTGAAAGAATTGAATGAATTCTTTCTGAATCTGCTTTGGTTCTGTGATCTTCATCTGTTGGTCATTATATATGCGACTCACATTATTTCTTGCTTGTCTGGCCCTCATATATGCATGACAATATTTGGTGTTGCAATCTCCCAGTTGGATCCAAGTTGCTCTTGATTTCTGCCTCATTACTTGTTCTTGAATTGCTTCCCATTTCTCAATGTTTGTTAAATCCTTTCTTTCTTCTTCTATCAGCACTTTGTTGAAGTAGTCATCATTAAGCTTCCCCTGGATCTCCTTTAATTCTTCTCTCAATTATAGTATTTTATGATCAACTTAGGAATGCTCATGTTGTATATCCCTCGTTTGTTGCTCAATAAGTTTCAGCTTCATCCAAACAGAATACATTGCATATCATTGAATCTTTTGACTCCAAGTGTTCTGGACTGCTTCCTTGTACTCTCTTTGTTTCATCACTTATGTTAGCAACTTGTATGGATTTTTCACTTTAACTTTAATCACCTCAGTGTTTATCATTATAGGAGTATGATCTGAACATCCTGGCAGCATGTATATTGCCTCTATCCCATTGTATGTATTGAACCAATCAGCATTCCCCAAAGCCCAATCTATGTGACTGTATATTCTGGCCTCTGCATCCCTTTTATTGCTCCATGAAAATCTGCTACCTCTTTTTGTGATTTTTCCCACTCCAATATCATCAAAGACAATTCTGGAAATCGATCATTTCTGTTTGATGAACTGGAAGTCCATTCACCCTGTCATCCACATTTAACGCACTGTTGAAATCTCCTATTATAAGCCAAGGTCCATTAGTTTGCATGTTTCTCAAGCTCCTCCGTAATGTAATTCTATGTTGGATAGTATGTAGGCCATATACAAATGTTATGTAACTAGTAAATGATGAGTTTTTGTCCTCCACTAGGCAGTGAATCAGTTGATCAGTGCTCTCCAGGATTGTTATATGAACATTTGTTTCTTTCTACATTATCCATATTCTACCATTAGGTGCATAGTTATAGTTGTCTTTGAATTTCCAGTCTACACCTATCTTCCTTTGGATTGCCTTTGACCTTTGTTGTTTAACTCTAGTCTCTAAACAAGCAATCATATCTACTTTATTTGTCAGCAAGAACTTTTTAAACTCTCGTTGTTTATAGGACTTATTCAGTCCTCTTATGTTCCATGACACAATGATCATGGGGGGTTATAGTTGTTGGGAGTATACTCATTAACCATTTGTGCTGCTACATTACTAGATGATTGCTCCTGCTCACTCACATTTGATGGCCTTTCCAATATGGTCAGTGGTGAAAATGTATTCCTTCTAGCTAATTCTTCATAATTGACCTCTTTATGTTTTGCTTTGCCAGTTGCTCCTTGTATAATCACTGCTTGTATACCCCTGTTAGTCACTTGTATCTCCATTACTGGCTCTTTTTCTATTTGATCTTCTTGTTGTTGAATGGTTGTGCTCCCTTCCGCTAATAATTTTGGTTTCCATTCCATTTTAGTCCTCTTCTTTCTTCTCCTTTTATGCTTCATTGGTTCCTCATTTTGTTGTACTGCTTGTTGACAATCACAAGTACCCTGCCCAAATTTATTGCAATCTAAACAGATCTTTGGTTTCCATTCAAATTCAACACTCTGCATCCAGCTTCTCCCATATGGTATCTCAATATAGATCTCTTCAAGCAATGGTTGAGTTATGTCCATTTCAACAAGGATTCGAGCATAAGATATCCTTTCACACTCTGCCGTTAATCTATTAGTGCAAATAGGTTTTCCTAGTAGGCTAGCTATCCTACCTAGGTTTTCCTCAGCCCAACATTAAATTGGCAGTCCAGGTAAATTGATCCAAATTGGTACAATTCTCATAGATTCATTCCGTATCTGGAAATTTGGATCCCAATCCTTCAATACCATAGGTCTACTATTGAAAGTGGAAGGGCCATTTTGCATTATTAGGTTTTTGTCCTCAATAGATTCAAATTTAAGAATGAAATACCCGTCATCATGCAACAACATTGTTGGAGTTGTGACTGTACTCCAAACACCATAAACAAACTTAAGCATCTCCTTAAATGACGGATTTCCCCCTAGGACATAACCTATCAAAGTTATTTTCCACTTCTGGGAGTGTAATTCATTCTCCTTTGGATTTAATTTGGCCATTTTCACTCCGTCCTTCACTATTGGAGGGTAGAATTTGAGTTGCATGCCTTGGGTTTGAAATATGTTACCTTTAACAACTTCAGCCATGGTCTGTTTATGAGATCCATCTGAATATGTTAATTTCCTTGCCGCTGTAAGCATACCTGTTTCCATTGGTTGCATGTCGTTCTTCTCCACCTCCGGCGAAGCTTGCATGACAGTAGGAGCACTTCCCATACCTGGTAGCCAATGTAACCGTTGCATTAGGGCTAGTTTTTGGGGTATACCACTTTCTGGAGTAATTAGTCTCGTCATATTGTCAATTTGAGAAGGTGATTGTGTAGGATGGTTATGGTGGTTCCGGTGGGTCATCGATCGGCGATGTCAGCTTCCTTGCTCAACAATTGCCGGAGTTTCTCTCTCAAGCCATTGTTAAGCTTAACTTTCTTGTGTACTATTAAAAGACTCTTTTAACTTCTTTAATTACATGAAATGTTTGCTACCTTTTAATTATAAACAAAATGTTTGTTTATAAGAAGATGCACAATTTCTGAATATGTATAATTTTATTTGACTTGGAGTATCGGTTTGGTGCGGTTTATTAATTTTCTTTGAACATCCCTAGTCTCAACACTTGCTATATAGTACTTATTAATTGAAATTTGTATATTATTATTGTTATTATCAATCTTTAGCACTTATTTTAATGTAAAATACTGTTCCATTTTATGAAATATTTTTCATAATACATTTTCATACTCGTTAATCAAAACAACACATTTGAATAGTTTTCTTCGTAGCAAATCTATGTATAATAAAAGGAGAGGCAAAAACATCATATTAAGACAAGTAGCATAACCATATAAAGTCAAGTGGCATTAGGACAAAACAAACTGCCTTTCTAACTAAAAAATCTTTTGAAATTTTAAATTTTGAACTAATTGGTTGGTTACTCTATTTGAATTAATAGATATAGATATTTTATAAATAGATATAACAAAAAAAATGAAAATATATATAAATAAAAATTTCCATTCAAATTTGGAAGTAGTTTCAAGTTGAAGTTTTAAAATTATTTTAAAATAAAAAAACAAAAATAAGAAAAAATAAAATTAGCTACAATAAAAAAACAAAAATATATATAAAAAACCTACCCATTCACATTGGGGAGTAGTTTCAAGTTGGAGTTTTAAAATTGCTTTAAAATAAAAAATAAAATAACTTTCAATTCAAGTTGGGGAGTAGTTTCAAGTTGGAGTTTTAAAATTATTTTAATAAAAAAACGAAAATAAGGAAATAAAAAACTTTCAATTCAAATTGGGGTAATTCTTCCTAATATAGTAGTATATATAAATATCTATTTTATTTTATATATATAAAAAAGAAGTAAATAATTATATGATACCAAGTGGTATAACCATAAGATGGCAAGTGTTGATTTTATGATAAAGCTCCAACAAAGTTGAAGTTTTAAATTATTTTAAAATAATAAATGAAAATTAAAAAAATAAAATTTCCAATTCAAATTGGAAATTAGTTTCAAGTTGAAGTTTTAAGACAAAATAAACTTCTTTACTAAAAAAATCTTTTGAATTAATTGATTATTCTATTTGAATGATATAAATATAGATATCTTTTAACTATATAAAAAAAATGAAAATATAAAAATTAAATACACATTCAAATTGAGAAGTAGTTTCAAGTTGGGGTTTTAAAATTATTTATATAACAAAAATTAGATGTAACAAAAAGAGGAAAAAACTAGATGTGTATTCTTTTATTTTGTAAAGATTTTGTTATATTTCTGTACACCACACGAAATAACAACTAATATTTATTAAAATAATTTAATTTATTAGATTATAACTTTATCAGATTAATATTCTTTTAAATGAGTTTTAACACTGGTACAACTAGACAAGAAAAACAACGACAACAAAGAAATGGTCACGTGATGCTCATGGAGGGCTTGTATTCAAAAGGGGCCCACAGAATCATTTCGAGATGATCGAATGTGTTCCACATGTCGTTCTTGACTTGCTTCTTGTCTCTTACCTTTTTTAATTCCTTTTTTATTTTCGATCTGTGGCCACGTGGCTTTTTATATTATTGAGAGATTTATTTTTACACGTAAGAGATTTGTCTTTTACACTTAAGAGATTTAAAAAGATTATTTTTTTAAATTCAAAATTGTAAAGGGACATAATGTATAAGTATCACCATTGGTTAGTGGTAAGCTTTTGGAGTGCAATGGTAAATACTTTTTCATCCTTAACTAGAATTTCAAGTTTGAACATTGGTAAATTTGATGAACCGAATCCAAAAGACCAGAGTAAATATGATAGTCACATTTTCTTTGTCCAAACAATATATGAATTGTATGGTGAAAAGACAAATACCCAATTAGGTCTTTTCTTTGTATTTCTTTTTTCCACATTGGTTAAAATACCATTTATGGTACCCACAAATGGGACCAACATCTACTTATATAGTCGCATTTTGTTGGATAAAAGTTCATATTTCTACGTGACATAAATGGTAAAAGTTTTTGACTTTTGATATCCCAACTAGTTTGCTGCCACTATCAGTCTATCCCATAGATAATTTTTACAATTGCTAACTAGCTAAAAAAATCTTGATTATTGATAATCGTGGGGATTTTATAGTCAAAAGCATTAAGACTTACTACATTTTTTGTCATTGGACTGGATAGGTGGGTGCTATACATGTACTATGGACCTGGAGAATAAACGTGTAGTGCCTCAAAAGTTCACAACATCATTAATATTCTTCATTTAAATCCAAAAAGTTGATTCATACGACAATATAATCTTACATAAAAAAAAGCGTGTAAATAATATTATTTTATGAACATGTAAATGCACCGGATAAAATCTGCATTTAATAATATTTGTGAGCCTTTTATTTTCTTCGTGAAATAGTAGATAATATTATTATATAAACCCGTCAATTGATAAATAATGATATAATAATATAAAACAAATTAGTAATAATATGTTTAATACATCAGTCGCGGGATTGAATTTTCGGGGTGATTTACTTTTTCATTTTTTTTCTTTTTTCTTTGAGTAAAAAATATTAATTATATAAATAAATTACAAACTGCAACACACACACAAAAAAAAATGGGACAAAACATTAACTTCTTTTTGCATTGGGGATTTAATAAATAAATGAAAAAATTGCCCAACAAACATGGGGAAAAAATATTAATTTTTCTTAAACGTGAGAGGAAGTATTAATTTTTTTAAATTGACAGGTTTAAGTTTTTATTTTAGTTTTTTATCTTCTATTTTAAATAATTTTAAAAACTTTTGTTGGAGTTTTGTCATAAAAATTTAAACTTCACATGTTATACCAGTGACAGTTGGCACAATATTTATCGCAATAGTATGAAATCTTTGTGTACTTTTCAAAATTCTTCAATTGTCTAATCTTGTAAAATTATGATCTGATATATCGTATTGTTTTAATAAATATTAGTTGTTATTTTATTTTTTAATTTAGTATACAGAAATATAATATGACTTTCTCATAATTATTTTGTTACTTAAAGCAAAAACATGTTCTTTATACATTAATTTTTGTTAAAAAATTTATATGTTTTTTCATTTAGTGTTATTTATAATACGAATATTATGGTATTATTTTTATAAAGGATGGTGTTGAATTAGTTCAAAGGTTAAATAGAGAAGTTCTTTTACTATATGCCTTAAATCTATTAATAATTGTAATTATTATTATTTTGCAGTATTTTCAATTAGCAATTAAATTAAATTTTCCTTCCCGTTTATATTTAACACGAAAGTTTAATTTCTATATTAAAATTACTACATAAGAATTTAAACTATATCTTTATTTTCTATTTATTCTTGAAAATATTATTTGTATGTTTTTCTTCAATTTTATCTATTATAATATTTTTAGTAACGTGATCTTATCCATATAGCATGACCATATGAATGATTATTATTCAAAAACTTTCCCATCTCAAAAAATAAATTAATCCTATCCTTTCATATATCTCTACAATGAAGTTATTTATTTATATGTTTTTCTCCGTTTTTATAATAGTTTTCTTAAAAATATATGTATATTTAATTATTTTTAATTCAAATTTAAAAAGTAACTAATTATTTAGTAGCCTAACAATTTGTTGTAACGACCGGGCCGGTTGTTTTGAGAATTTAAGCTCCGTTCGACGGCATAAGGTATTGAACAGATTCGTATGGCGATTTGGACTTAGGCGTGCGCCCGAAATTAGATTTGGAGGTCCGTAGAGTAATTGGAAACATTTCGGCGTAAGTTGGCGATATCAGGGTCGGGGTCCGTAGGGTAATTGGAAGCAAGAGTTTGACCAAGAGTTGAATTTGGAGATATCGGGGTTGGAATGCAATTCCGAGAGTTGGAACAGCTCCGCTATGTTATTTGGGACTTACCTGCAAAATTTGATGTCATTCCGAGTTGGTTTGATATGTTTCGGCGCAAGTTTAGAAGTTGGAAGATTGGAAAGATCATAAGTTTGATTCATGGTGTAATTTGTAGTTTCACCGTTGTTTGATGTGATTTGAGACTTGGAGCAGGTCCGTGTAGGTTATGGGACTTGTTGGTGAGGTTGGACGGGGTCCCCAGGACACCAAGTGTGTTTCGGACGAGCTTCATATGATTTTCATGCTTGTGTTCAGGTTTGGTTCTGGTGTCTCACACATGCGACACTTTGGAGCACAGGTGCGGCTCCGCTTCTGTGTGAGCCTGATCTCTTATGCGATCGTGGAGGTCTGGGAGCTAGCCCGCTTCTGCAGATGCTGGCACGCAGGTGCGAAGGCCGCTTCTGCAGATGCTGGCACGCAGGTGCGAAGGCCGCTTCTGCTGTTAAGTGATCGCATTTGCGAAGGAGTCCGCTTCTACACTCCTGTCATCCCTCTTGCGGTGTCGCTGGTGCGACTATGTTGTTTGCAGATGCGGACCTGGGCCTGGTAAGCTAAGTTTGCAGATGCGAATGTCTGCACGCAAATGCGGTTGCGCAGATGCGCTTATTTGTCCGAAGATGCGGAAGTGCTGGGCAAAATCATATAAGTCGAGGGTTTGGCCATTTTCTTCATATTTTGAGTTTTAGACTTTGGTTTTAGGGAGCTTCTTTGAGGGTTTTTCAAGCAAATCGATTGGGTAAGTGTTCTTCATTTTTATCATTTAATTTGTATTTTGAGTTGAGGAAAATGTTGGTTTTTGAAGAAAGTTTTCAAAATGAAAAATCATGATTTGAGGGACGAATGGGTATCAGAATTTGATAAATTTAATATAGTTGAACTCGTATCGGAATGGATGTTCGAGTTTTGTGAAATTGCCGGGTTCCGAGGTGCGGGCTTGGGGGTCAACTTTTGGGTCGATTTTTAGATTTTGATAAAGATTGAGACTTTATGATCTGGAATAGTTTCTTATGAGTTTTATTTGTGCTTTGAAGTTATTTTGGTTAGATTTGAGCCGTCTGGAGGTCATTTCACCCGATTCATTTTAGAGTATCAGGTTGTCTTCTTTGAGGTAACTATCTTGCCTAACCTTGTGTGGGGGAACTACCCCTTAGGATTTGAGTCTTCTATGCTAATTGTAGTCCGTGTACGCAAGGTGATGAGTACATGCGTGAAATTATTTGTAGAAATTGGCCCTTTAGGGTTCCTAGGTCCTGGTATTCATTGATTATGCAGTTGTTCTTGTTATAATTGCGTTCCTTAATTTCTAGTTTGACCTCTACCTGCTTAATTAGAATCAATTTCTTCATGATCCACTCTTATTGCTTACTTGATTCATATATGCCTTAATTGAAGTTGTTATCTCTTCTATTTCCTTGTTATCTGTCACGACCAAAATTCATTAAGGTCGTGATGACACCAAACACCACTGTCAGGCAAGCCAACAATAAATACTTAATTGGGTTCTCATTTTATAAATTTTGAAATCATATTTTCCTTCGATTTTGATAGTAAAGAATGGGGATTTACAGAGTAAATAATAATACTTTTAACCATTTCAGTATAGAACAACCCATAATCATCCCAAAACCCAGTGTCACAAGTGCATGGGCATCAACTAGGAAAAATAAAAAAAAACACAACATCTATCCAGAGTACAAATTTGGACTGGAAGGAAAAATATAAATATTCTGAAGGAGACTCTGTCGGCTGCGGATAGTAACATAAGATGCAGCTCACCTAAGTCCCCGCATCCACCACGCCACTGCGCCCACAAGGCCACTAGATGTATATGCACCTGCACCACAATATGTGCAACAAGTGTAGTATGAGTACATAAAACAACGTGTACCCAGTAAGTATTTAGCCTAACCTCGGAGGAGTAGTGACGAGGGGTCGACATCGACACTCACTAGTGGTCCAATAACATCATGTACAATAAAGAGGTAAATAAATACGAGACAGAGTAAATAATTGAAATAAATAAGCATAAAAATACGTGATACAAATTCCCCTCTTTATAAAGAACTCAAGCATCCCATTAGAAATTCCCTCCTTAACCGGAGCACACATATAGGTATAGTGGACCTCATCAAATAGATTATCCAAATTCAAATCCAGAGAACTCATGGATACTCTGGCTTCTTGCCGAGTATTACGCACGATTCCATGAGGATGTAATATAGGAAATACCGAGGCGTACGACCCGATCCAACATAATAATTAAACTGTGCACTGCCGAGGATCGAACTTCACGAACCATAGATGCATCTATTAACCTGCCGAGGTGAACGGCCCGCTTCCATAAGGGTGTGATACATAAATCCTGCCGAGGTGAACGGCCCGATCCCATAAGAGTGAGAAACTTTAACGGGTCCTTGACCCCACTCACGAATAAACGTGTGAGTTATAATTTCTTTAGCAAACCTTTCAGTGAAGAAAATAATATATATATATATCGTGGAATCATTTCATAAAGGGAGTACAATTATTCAGTGAATAATCATGAACTCGTGAAGTCTCTACGATAGCAAGTCTAGTCTCAAGTAGTAATGTAAAACAGAGGTATTTAATAGGCGAGAAACTACTCAAATAGTACAGTTATAGTATGATGTGAACTTAAGTTTACCCGGACAATATCATGAATGTAGCTATGTACGGGCTCTCGTCACCTCACATGTACGTATCCCCCACAACAAGTAGCACACAATCAAATATATATCACCTAGGGGTAATTTTCCCCTCACAGAGTTAGACAGGAGACTTACCTCGTCTCAAAGCTCAATTTTCGGTCCAAAATTATACTTTCAATCCTCAACTCGGAGCCAAACGACCGAAACTAGTCAAATGATATAGAAAATAGTCAATACATGCTCAAGAGTTCATATACTAACCATTAAGGTGATTTTCTAACCGAATTTGAAGAATCCCTAAAATTTACCCCTGGGCCCACATGCCCGGATTCCGGAAATATTTTGAAGATAAACTTTACCCATAACCTCACGAACCCAAATATATAGTTTATTCCAAATTCCATATCAAATTTCGTGGTCAAGATCCAAAAATACCAATTTCTCACAATTTCTACAAATTTTCATGTTTAAATCCTTATACAAACCATGTATTTTAACTTATAATGAGTGGGAATCACTTACCTTGTGTTACATGATGAAGACTCTTCAATATCGCCTAAGAACCGAGCTCCAAAATCCCAAATGAAAATGAGGAAATGACCAAGTTCGATCCCCTTATGTTCCCCCAGTTTTCGCTTCTGCGGATTACTTAACCGCATTTGAGGTCCCGCTTCTGCGGATCTCTCATTTCTTCTGCGACCCAGCGCTTCCAGCTCATTTCCTCATCTGCGGTCAGCCATGCGCAGATGCGCATCCGCATCTGCGGATATACGTCGGCACCTGCGCCCCCAGGCCTTCTCTCTCATTCTCGCACCTGCGACACACTTCCACATCTGCGACCTCGCAGGTGCGGACAACCCTTTGCACCTGCCATCACTGTCTAGGTTCGCCCCGACCGCACTGGAGACCATGTCCTTGCTTCTGCGGTCAAACTTGCGCAGGTGCGATTACACCAGAACTGGTGCACTTCAGCCATCCTTCAAGCTTTAACTTGATCCGTTAACCATCCGAAATCCACCCGAGGCCCCCGGGACGCCGTCCAATTATACCAACCAATTCCAAAACGTAAATCGGACCTGCTCGAGGCCTCAAATCACATCAAACAACGCCGAAATCATGAATCATACTCCAATTCGAGCTTTAGGAACTTTAAAACTTTAAACTTCTACATCGATGACGAAACCTATCAAATCACATCCAATTGAACTCAAATTTTGCACACACGTCACACTCGACATTACGAACCTACTCTAACTTCCTAAATCGAAATCTGATCTCGATATCAAAAAGTCCACTTCCGATCAAGCTTCTCAAAAACCTTTAAATTTCTAAATTTCGCCAAATGACCCCAAAATGACCTACGGACCTCCAAATCCACTTCCGGACATACGCCCAAGTCCAGAATAATCATATGAACCTGTTGGAACCTTCAAATCCCGACTCCGAGGTCATTTACTCAAAAATCACACTCTAGTCAATTCCTTCATTTTAAGGCTTGCAGAATTAGAGTTCTCCTTCCAATTCAACTCCGATCTTACCGAAATTCAATTCCGACCACGCATACAATTCATAATACCTGAAGTGAAGCTGCCCAAGGCCTCATACCACCGAACAACGCGCTAGAGCTCAAGACGACCGGTCGGGTCGTTACATTATCTTTTTCCCTAACTGCTTATCTTTATTTGAAGTTATAGTTATCTCTTTTAAAATGGTTCATACTTAATTGACGTTAGGGTTATCTTCCTACAACCTACCTTTAATGGAATTATTGTGTCTCTTTTGTAATTACCCAACCTTAAAAGAAGCTTAGATATTCTATGCCTTAGTCGACTTGCCCTTATTTGGAATTATTTGACTCGTGTTAGCTTCTTGTTGTTGAACCGTACATTGTGAGACCATTGACATATTATTTTCCTTCCCTATTGAGATGTTCTTATTATGCCTAGTATTCTTTATTATGGTTATTCCTTGTGAACTAGTTATACCGTTTCTTATGATTGAAGGTTCTTGAGTTGATTTACTTTCAGTACCTTGTATTATTGTCATTGTTGTACTTGTTGTGGTGATGCACGAGGTTTCTGCCGTGTGGTTGTTGTTTTAGGGTTGCACAAAATTTCTGCCATAATATTGCTACTATTGATATTTACACATGCGACGTGACAAGGCGAGGTCTATATATATGTGTGTGGGTTGTGCATGTGGCGAGACAAGACGGACATTCACGTTACTATTGCATACGTGGCGAGACAAGGTGGGATCTGTCAGGGATTGATTGTGATGACTTGTGATGGCATGGGGGAATTCTTGTTGTTGATATTTGTGTAGTGGTACACTTACATATGCGAGCTTTATCTTGTGAAAGTTGTGAGAAAACACTCTACATGATGTCCGTTCCTTTTCTTATGCTTACTAGCTGGTTAAACTATGTTAGGAAACTTTCAAGCATGCACGTAGTTAAGCACTCTTATCGGTTAAAAGGTTTAGCTGGTATTGTTAAGTACATATGCATACCCTTGTTTACTTGCCTTCTATGTGCGATAGAATCTATTTGGCACGTGAGTCGTCCGTGCAGTTACTAGCAGTAATGAGGGAACAGGATGCCAAGAGTTAGGGTTCAGGTATTGGGACCCGTGAGTTGTGATTAGCCCGAGGTTTGGTACCCTCACAAAGCTTATTGATTAGAACTTGATGTGAAAGCGATCGTGTGTTGTTGAGTTATTATTTGTCCGCTCCTTATCTGTGATTTTTGGATTTAGGTTGTGTTTTCGTTTATTCTTCTATGTCATTATTATGGTATTTCCGCTGATAGTTGTTGTTTTCTTTTCTTACTGAAATTACCGTATTATTTGTCATTTTGCGTAGTCTTTAAGTAGATATCATACCCTGTTGTTCCGATACTTACACTTGTTTAGGTTATTTAGTCCAGTAGGTGTCTTGACTGTTCCTCGTCACTACCCCACTGAGGTTAGTCTTGATACTTGTTGGGTACCGCTGTGGTGTACACATACTACACTTCTGCACATTTTTGTGCAGATCGAGGTACTTCGAAGTCCGTTGGTCATTAGCTAGCCGTGCATATTGTTGCTGTGAAGACTCTAGGTAAACCTGCTGTCCCGTTCGCAGGCTTCAGAGTCACCTTCTGATTTCTATTCATACTGTTTACTTTATTTTAAACAGTTATATTTATAAAATTGTAGTAAAACTCTGTAGAGCTTATGACTTGTACTACCGGTTTTGGGAATTGTAAATCTTATAGAGAATTTCATTTCAGAAATTGTTAGATGCTATTTTATCATTGCTGATATTCAGAAAATGTTACGCTTACCTAGTACCTAAGACTAGGTGCCATCATGATACCCGACAGAGGGGAATTTGGGTCATGACAAGTTGGTATCAGAGATTTTGGTTCATAGGTCCTACGAGTCATAAGCGAGTTTAGTAGAGTCTTGCAGATCGGTACGGAAACATCTGTACTTATCTTCGAGAGGCTATAGAACTATTAGGACAATTTCACTTCCTTCATTCCTATTGTGCGAGTTCATTGATCTCGAAGTTTGAACTTTTATCATTCCATTCTCTCACAGATGGTGAGGACACGAGTTGTAGTTCATGATGACGTTACCCCTGGAGCAGCTGTAAGCTGAGGGAAGAGGCAGAGGACGACGAGGAGCACGTACCGTAGCTAGGGAACCTACCAAAGCAACACTTGAGGAGCCGCTAGTAGCTCCAGTTGGGGGGCAGGTACCGGAGGCGCCTGCTGTTACCCCTGGACTTCAGGAGACCTTAGCACAATTCCTGATTATGTTTGGTACATTGGCTTAGGCGGGGTTGATTCCGGTGGTACCAACTACTTCACAGACCGGGGGAGGATCTTAGACTCCCGCCGCCCACACTCCAGAGCAGCGAGTTCATGTTGGTCAGGTTCCAGGTGTCATGGCGACACAACCTGTGGTCCCAGTTCAGCCCGTGGTTAGGGCATCAGCATCCGAGGAAGAACAATTTAGACTTGAGAGGTACAATATGTACCACCCTCCTACCTTCAGTGGATTGGCGACAGATGATGCCCAGGGTTTCCTGTAGGAGTGTCACCGCATTCTTCGCACTATGGGTATTGTGGAGACGAGCGGGGTTGCTTTTACATTCCAGCTCAGGGGAATGACTTATCAGTGGTGGCGGGCGTATGAGTTGGGTAGTCCCGCCGAAGCAGCTTCACTTTCATGGTTTCAATTTTCGGAGATGTTCCTAAGAGAGTTTGTACCTCAGTACCTTCGGGATGCATGGCGTGTGGAGTTTGAGCAGCTGCGCCACGGCACTATGTCAGTATCAGAGTATGCCGTTAGATTCAGTGATTTGGCCAGGCATGTACCTGCTTTGGTCGCTACAATCAGAGAGCGTGTCCGTAGATTCATTGAGGGACTCAGGCATGATATTCGGTTCAGCATGGCTCGGGAGTTAGAGTCAGATTTTTTGTTTTAGCAGATGGTAGGGATCGCTCGCCGAGTAGAGGGCAGGAGAGAGAGGAAAGGCGGGTCCATGAGAGAGAGGACATGAGAGTTCAGGAGAGAGAGGATAGGGAGGCGAGGAGGCCTTGTAGGACGGAGAGATCTACTGGTCTTTATTTTGGAGGCAGGGTACGACATAGTAGAGGTTTTGTGGGTCAACCAGTTCAATTTGCACTTCCGGCTTCGCACAGTGTTTCAGATGCTCATGGGTCTCAGGGTAACCGTACTGCACAATTTCCAAATCCATATTAGCAGAGATGTTGCTTTGAGTACCAGCCACATGGTGGGAGATTGTCCCAGACTCCATACAGATGTGTCACAACAGGGTATTCAGGCGAGTAGAGGGCGCCCAAGAGGGGGAGGCCCAGCCCGTTGATGTGTTTCATATAGTAGGTTGGAGGCTGTTGCACCAGATGATGTCATATAGGTATGATTTTGATTCGGTACAGAGGGGAACCATTCGTATTTTGTTCAAGTTCTTCTTATCGGGACGAGTTCCCTTATTTGTTGCTTCATTTATGGTGAGTTTCATGATTAGCACTCTGTTTATGTGTTTGCCTTGTTGGGAGATTCTATGAGTGGTAGCCCGTTTCTATTGTGTATTTTTATTCATCATTGAGAGTTGTGAGACTAGAAGTGAGTTCCTGTTGTCCATTTATGGTAGGTTCTTATGTGATTCTTGAGTATTCTTTGTTACGATTTGTGATTTGGTACTCTATCGGGGTGAGAGTTCTGTAATGTTATGATTTTATTGGCAGAATCGAGTTAGTGGGAGATTTCAATTGGTATGATGTATATTCGACGTGTGAATCAGAGTTTGGGGTGAGACCCTCACGATTTCATGTGATTTGATATGTTTGAGGGCGGACTGCGTACCGTGGTGGAGAGTTATACCAGGATGAGATCCATATGATTTGTTCATGCACTTTGATTTTCCTTGTTAATTGATTCGTTGTATGGTACTGATGGAGAGTTGTTCCTGTCGGGCTTGTTTGATATTTCTCTTATGTGTTTCTCTTTAGGTATTCAGTCATTTTCGTTCTGTGCTTCCTGAGTTTTTGCTTGCGGGATGTGTGCCCGGTGGTGTTAGTTGTGACTTGTCGATCCGGGTGTATGGTTATGAGGTTTTTGTGTTTCTTGCATCATTATCGTCTTTGTGGAGGTTAGAAACAGGTTTCTAACGGATATGAGGCTAATTGTCGGTGCTGGTTTTTTATTACGGGCAACTATTGTGATCAGAAATGTTATTTTTGGCCTATGTGTGGGGTGTCATGTAGAGTGGTCGTACCTTTTGTGTGTAGGCATGAGTTGTTGCAGCTGGTTGAGGCTGATACCGGGTATGGGTTTAGAATCGATTCTTTTGGAAATGAATGAAAGGTGATAATTTTGACTCTAAGGCTTATCGATGTTGGTAGGAAGGATAAATTATAGTTGAGATGGTGTCGTTAGGCTGATGTGGATTGGGGTAACATGGGGTCACCTACGAGTGTACGTTGGAGGTGTGCATTCAGTGATTTGAAGACTTCGAGGTGATTCTTGGCACGTTCGAGGATGAACGTTTGTTAAGAGAGTGAGAATGTAATGACCGGCCGATCGTTCTGAGAACTTAAGCTTCGTTTGGCGTCATAAGGTCTTGAACAACTTCGTATAGCGATTTGGACTTAGGCGTGCGCCCGAAATTGGATTTGGAGGTCCGTAGGGTAATTGGAAGCATTTCGGCGAAAGTTGAAAAAGTTGTAGTTTGGAAGATTGAGAGGTTTGACCAAGAGTTGACTTTAGATATATCAGGGCAGGAATGCGATTCCGAGAGTTGGATTAGCTCCGCTATGTTATTTGGGGCTTGCCTGCAAAATTTGACGTCATTCCGGGTTGGTTTGACAGGTTTCAGCACGAGTTTTTGACGTTAGAAGATTGGAAAGATCATAAGTTCGAGTCATGGTGCGATTTGTAGTTTCACCGTTGTTTGATGTTATTTGAGACCTTGAGCGGGCCCGTGTTAGGTTATGGGACTTGTTGGTGTGGGCGGACGGGGTCTCTGGTACCCCGGGTGTGTTTCAGACGAGCTTCTGATGATTTTCATGCTTGTGTTCAGGTCTGGTTCTGGTGTCTCGCACCTGCGACACTTTGGAGCGCAGGTGCGGCTTTGCTTCTGTGTGATCCTGGTCACTTCTGCAATCGTGGAGGTCTGGGAGCTAGCCCGCTTCTGCGAATGCTGGCACGCAGGTGCGAAGGCCGCTTTTGTTGTTGAGTGATCGCATCTGCGAAGGAGTCTGCTTTTGCGCTCCTGTCACCGCTCCTGCGGCGCCGCTGGTGCGGCTATGTTGTCTGCAGATTCGGACCTGGGCCTGGTAATCTAAGTTCGCAGATGCGAACATCTGCCCGTAAATGCGGTTGCGCATATGCGCTTATTTGTCTGCAGATGCGGAAGTGTTGGGCAAAATCATATAAGACGAGGTTTGGCCATTTTCTTCATATTTTGAGTTTTAGACTTTGGTTTTAGGGAGCTTCTTTAAGGTTTTTTCAAGAAAATCGATTGGGTAAGTGTTCTTCACCTAGAATTTATTATATTCCATGATTTTATCTTCATTTTTATCATTTAATTTGCATTTTGAGTTGAGGAAAATGGTGGTTTGAAGAATGTTTTCTAAATGAAAAATCATGATTTGAGGGACGAATGGGTATCAAAATTTGATGCATTTAGTATGGTTGAACTCGTATCGGAATGGGTGTTCGGGTTTTATTTGCTTTGAAGTTATTTTGGTTAGATTTGAGCCGTCCGGAGGTCATTTCACCTGATTCATTTTTGAGTATCGGGTTGTCTTCTTTGAGGTAAGTATCTTGCCTAACCTTGTGAGGGATAACTACCCCTTAGGATTTGAGTCTTCTAAGCTAATTGTAGTCCGTGTACGAGAGGTGATGAGTACGTGCCTGGACTTATTTGTGGAAATTGGCCATTTAGGGTTCTTAGGTCCTGATATTCATTGAATATGCAATTGTTCTTGTTATAATTGCGTTCCTTAATTTCTAGTTTGACCTCCACCTGCTTAATTAGAATCAATTTCTTCGTGATCCACTCTGAAGCTGTTATCTCTTCTATTGCCATGTTATTTTTCCCCTAACTGCTTATCTTTATTTGAAGTTATAGTTATCTCTTTTGAAATTGTTCATCCTTAATTGACGTTAGGGTTATCTTCCGCAGTCTACCTTTAATGGCATTGTTGTATCTCTTTCGTAATTGCCCAATCTTAAAAGAAGCTTAGTTATCCTATGCCTTAGCCGACTTTCCCTTATTTGAAATTATTTAACTTGTGTTAGCTTCTTGTTGTTGAACCGTACATTGTGAGACCATTGTTACATATTATTTTCCTTCCCTATTGAGATGTTCTTATTACGCATAGTATTCTTTATTATGGTTATTCCTTGTGAACTAGTTCTATCGTTTCTTGTGATCGAAAGTTCTTGAGTTGATTTACTTCCAGTACGTTGTATTATTGTCATTGTTGTTGTAGTACTTGTTGTGGTGATGCACGAGGTTTCTGTAGTGCGGTTGTTGTTATGGGGTTGCACGAGATTTCTGTCGTGCTATTGTTACTATTGATGTTTATACATGAGGAGTGACAAGGCGGAATATATATATATTGCGCATATGGCGAGACAAGGTGGGAACATTATTATGCGCGTGTGGCGAGACAAGGCGGGCATTCACGTTACTATTGCACACGTGGCGAGACAAGGTGGTCTATGTTAGGGATTGATTGTGATGATTTGTGATGGCATGGGGGAATTCTTATTATTGATATTTGTGTAGTGGTACACTTACCTATTATAGCTTTATCTTGTGAAAGTTGTGAGAAAATATTCTACGTGATATCCATTCCTTTTCTTATGCTTACTAGCTGGTTGAACTATGTTAGGACACTTGCACAAGCATACACGTAGTTAATCACTCTTATCAGTTAAGAGGTTTCCCCGGTATTGTTGAGTGTAGATGCATACCCTTGTTTACTTGCCTTCTATGTGAGAATGGCTCTATTTGGCATATGAGTCGTTTGTGCAATTACTAGCTATAATTAGGGAACGGGATGCGAAGAGTTAGGGTTCAGGTATTGGGACCCGTGAGTTGTGATTAGCCCGAGGTTCGATACCTCGCGTTGATTAAAACCTGATGTGAAAGCGATCGTTGTTGTTGAGTTATTATTTTGTCCGTTCCTTATCTGTGATTTTCGGATTTAGGGCTGTGTTTCCGTTTGATCTATGTCATTATTATGGTATTTTCGTTGATAGTTATTGTTTTCTTTTCTTACTGAAATTACCGTACTATTTATCATTTCGCGTAGTCTTTAAGTAGATAGCATACCCTGTTGTTTCGATACTTACACTTGTTCAGATTATTTAGTCCAGTAGGTATCTTGACTGTTCCTCGTCACTACCCCACTGAGGTTTGTCTTGATACTTTCTGGGTATCGCTGTGGTGTACTCATACTACACTTCTGCATATTTTTGTGAAGATCCAGGTACTTCGAAGTCCGTTGGTCATTATCTAGCCGTGCAGATTATTGCTGTGGAGACTCAAGGTAAACCTGATGCCGCGTTCGCAGGCTTCGGAGTCACCTTCTGACTTGTATTCATACTCTTTACTTTATTTCAAACAGTTGTATTTAGAAAATTGTAGTAAAATTATGTAGAGCTTATGACTTGTACTACCGATTTTGGGAATTGTAAATGTTATAGAGAATTTCATTAGATGCTATTTTATCATTGTTATTATTCAAAAAATGTTAGACTTATCTAGTCCCTAAGACTAGGTTCCATCACGATACCTAACGGAAGAGAATTTGGGTCGTGACATTTGTCTTAAAACTACCATGTCTTTCTCCTACGTTGCTTGTCATAATTCTAGGATAGACTTCCTTCCTTGTAATAATATATAGATATATTTTCTTTCCGTTTATATTTACTGTGAAAGATAATTTAAAAAAAAATTAAAATTACTACATGAGAATTTAAACTATATTTTTATATTTTCTATTTATTCTTTAAATTATTATTTATTTTATCTATTATAATATTTTAAGTTACGTGATCTTATCCATATACTCTAACCATATGAATCATTATTATTCAAAAACTTTCTCATCTAAAAAAACTAATTAATTATCCTTTTATATATCTCTACAATGAAGTAATTTATTTATGTATTTTTCTTTCTTTTTATAATAGTTTCCTTAAAAATATATGAATATTTATTTATTATAAATTCAAATTTTAAAAAGTAATTTATTAACTAACCTAACTAATTTGTCCTAAAAATAACACATGTCTTTATCTTATGCCTCCACTTGTCATAATTCTAGACTAGACTTCCTTCCTTTTAATTTAAACTATAAGAATTTAATTTTTTATATTAAAATTACTTTTTAATGTGAAATTTTAATTTTTATTAAAATTACTACATAAGAATTTCAAACTATATCTTTATATTTTCTATCAATTCTTGAAATTATTATTTATATTTTTGTCTTTAATTTTATCTATTATAATATTCTTAGTTACGTGATCTTATCCGTATAGCCTAACCATATGAATTATTATTATTCAAAAACTTTCTCATCCCAAAAAATCCTAATTAATATTATCCTTTCATATATCTCTACAATGAAGTTATTTATTTATATATTTTCTCCATTTTATTATAGTTTCCTTATATATATATATATGAATATTCAATTATTTTTAATTAAAATTTAAAAATTAATTAATTATTAACTAACCCAACTAATTTGTCCTAAAACTAACACATGTCTTTCTCCTACGCTGCCACTTGTCATAATTCTAGGCTAGACTTACTTACTTTTAATAATAATTAATATTAATATATAGATATAGATTAACTAACCAAACTAATTTGTCCTAAATCTAACATATGTCTTTCTCCTATGCTGCCACTTGTCATAATTTTAGGCTAGACTTTCTTTCTTTTAATAATATATAGATAATATTAATATATAGATATAGATTAACTAACCAAACTAATTTGTCCTAAATCTAACACATGTCTTTCTCCTATGCTTCCACTTGTCATAATTTTAGGCTAGACTTTCTTCCTTTTAATAATATATAGATAAATTGTCCTACATTTTTGTAGGACTAAGGTGTTTCCTTCACATAGGCAATCCTCTGTTCATAAGTGTTTTGGGTTGAATTAGGCTCAAAATTCACCTAATATCATGAATTCATAACAAGATGCATTTCTTTTCTTTATTTTATCAATGTTTGACCTCCATTTGTGTTGTCCATACTTAGATATCATGTTCTGAATCTGCAAGGAATTATATTCTTATATGGTCATAAACAATCCTTAATTCATAAGCACTTGGATTGAATTAAGTTGAAGATCCATCTAAGATCATTAATTCATACCAAAGTCACATTCCTTTTTTTGGTTTTATCAGTGTTTGGCCTCCATGTTGTTGTCCGTAATAAATACTAAGTTCTGAATCTGTGAGGAATTACCTTCTTATATGCTCTAGGCCAATTCTTACGTAATGAGCTAACTTTTAAATTGACCTAAGCCTATGCGACCATTAAATTTAGATTTAAGATTCAACATGAACAATCTAGTAAACTAGAGATTAATATTCTTTTATCTTGAACTCTAGAAGAAAAAGAATTGATCTCAACACTAATCTATTTAAGTAATTTGCCAAAAGAAAATGGTACTCCCTCCGGTCCACAATAAGTGACCAATTCGCCTTGAGCACACCTATTAAGAAAATACAAAATTCTAGACAAAAATAGTTAGTGTGACTAAACTACCCTTAATTAGATATTGCAGCATAGTTAATGTGAGGAGTAGATGTAACGACCCGTCCGGTCGTTTCAAGAGTTGTAGCCCCGTTCTCCCATTTTCTGATTCTTTTATGTTCTACAGCTGATATATGACTTTTAGTTGGTTCGGGCCCGGAGTGATTTCAGAGTGAGTTGAGAAACTTAGTCTCTTAATTGAAAGCTTAAGTTGGAAAAGTCGATCAGATGTTGGCTTATGTGTAAACGACTGATAAGTAGTGATTTTGACCACTTATTAGCACTCTTTTACTTTCGTTTTAGCTAAAAAATGCTTAAAGGTATTCCCGAAAACTAATGAAATGTGCTTTCTTGCAGGAATATAGGAAAATGAACCAAAGAGATGAAAATCAACTCAAGAAGGATTAAAATTGGACAAGGACCAAAACAAAGCAAAAAAGAGCAAAGTGCGGATCGCACAATACTATGTGTGGTTGATCTCGGTCAAACCCACACCACAATTAGGTAGTGAGGCGGTCGATGCAATAATAAATCCAACGAAGGTCGGGATAGAATCCACAAGGAGTTAGAGTAGGGATTAGGTATATATCTAGTTTGATTGTATGATTCGTCCCAAATTGCTCTTCCAAATTCTTGACTTTTGCTCTACTTCTACTTTGTTCTATTGTTTGCAAGTATAAAACTAAGAGACAATATTTTTGGTTTTGTCGTTTTTCAAATGATAAAAATAATCTAGGGTCGTGACTTCCACCTAGGTGGTTACTTAATGGGTTGTAAACTCTAGGGAAAGTTTGATTGGTCGGGGTTGTAATATAGCAATCACACTCGAATACTCACTCTATACCTCTCGGTAGTTTGAGTGATTTTGCCCAAGTTGACTTTCTCAAGTCCAAATGGGTATTGCACAAAACAAGTGATAAATGCTCAAGTCGGGTCTTACTATCTCTAGATTCAACCCTTTGTTTTGGGCTATCAATTTCTTGAGTTCACCCCAATTTATTATTAGCCAAGTTTTCCTAGACTTAGTCTCTCTTTCTCAAGTAGAGACTAAGTCAATTAGGCATGAACCAATGTTTGCAACCATTAATTCTTGAATTAAAGAAATAAATCGGCTAAATATCACAAACCCAATCACAAACAAGCCCTAAATCAAACACCCATTAAATACTCATACTAGGGCTGCGTCACAACCCTAGCTAGAAATTTAGCTACTCATAAACAATGCAGAAATTAAAGAAGAAATAAAGATAGAATCCATAATAATTAATTATAGGAAGAAGATCTAATATTTGGATATAAATCTAGTATAAATTTACTTAAAGCAGTAAAGAAAAATGGCTCAGGTGCTCTTACAAAACAAAACTTACCCTAAAAATGACAAAAAATCCTATTTATACTATGCTAAAAATATCTTACAAAAATGCCCCTGTGGTGGTTGTGTGGCCGTATAATTCTGAGTGTGGTCCACACTCTGAGCTTGACTGGTCAACTGGGCCTTCTGCGGTTGCACAAAATTGGGATGCAGCCACACTTCATTTAGTTGTGCGTACCGCACATTTCTGAGTGCGGTTGCACACTGGCTTCTACGGCCGCACAATAATCGTGCGGTCCGCACAACTTCACTTCAAGGTTCTCTGAATCTCTTCCTCTGCGGTCCGCATATTAGTGAGTGCGGCCACACTTTTGCTTTTGCGGCCGCACAATAATGGTGCGGTACGCTTACCTTCCATTGCTCAAAATCCCAACTCTCTAAACCTCTCTTCTGCGACCACACCAAAATTATGCGATCCACATACTCTGAAGCTGCTTTGACAGGGATCCTTCATTGTTTGCGGCCGCACACACTATTGTGCGGTCCACACTATAAACACTTTTTCCCTGTTTTGGTCCTTGTCCAATTTTGACTCCTTTTTGAGTTGATTTACACTTCTTTGGCTCGTTTACCCATATTCCTGCAAGAAAGCTCATTTCATTAGTTCTCGGGATACCTTTAAGCATTTTTGAGCTAAAACACAAGTAAATGAGAGCAAGTAAGCGGTCAAAATCCCTACTTATCAACTCCCCCAAACTTAAGCTTTTGCTTGTCCTCAAGCAATTAAGGCAATTCTCACCTCCATTAGAAAAGGGAATATTTCAGCTGTCCTAAGTTGAGGCAAAACACAAATCAATTGGGACCAACAATTACCCATACGCTCATGAATCATTAACAATCCTATGATTTGAAAATTGAAGCACAAGTGGCTCTAATGTGACACTTGAGCATAAGAGTTGACTTTGCTCATCAAGGAAGCTCGCACTTTCATGCAAGTCGCTGTGGATCCTAAACTCCTCCTCCTATACTCTACGGAAGCTCATATCACTCATGAATGAAGAATTCAAAATAATGACTCGAGGAAGACTCGCTCATCACGCTCAAAAGAATGACACAAACCCAACTCTAAGTACCATATGCTTGCCCCTCATGTAGATCACCACGAATGTAAGCTTGCTCCGCTTGAAATTATGTAGGGCTTTTTCGGTATGTAATGAAGGCTTTTGGATTAAGGAGGGTAATATCGGATTGGAATCTGTTCATCTTTCCTTTAGCACTTCATATTCTCTTGTTAGCTCATGCTTTGCCGACTCTTTGAGTCATTTTCTTTTCCCTTAGGGGGATTAGAGAGACTTGACATCACTCTTTCTTTGTCATGCTATTCACGATCTCCTTCTTTTCTTTCTCCATGCTTTGCACTTTTGCTTCCTTTTGCATCTTTTCAACTCTTTCACATTATTCATTTTCTTTTTGTGTTTTTCTTTGTTCTTCCTTTATTTTTTCTTGCTTTTTTCTCTTCTTCATTTCTTTTGTCTTTTTGTGCCTTGAAACCATCTTTAAACTCCTCGTCTCTCCCCCAACCTTATGTTCTTTCCATTTGAATCACATGAGTGCTAAATAAAAGTCGGGTGCCAAGAGAGAGTCACTACAAAACGATTAAAGGATTGTAATGTGGTTATTGAATAGAAAGACTTTAGGCTCAAAAGGGTGTACTAAGGAGGGTATCATTGGTGGGACATGGAGGGTTTCAAACGGGTCAAGGAGGTCCTACATTCACTTCTCAAGCCAAGCTAACTTAGAATTTTGCCTAAAAACACATTCAGGGCAAGTTCTAGACCATTCGCACGGGTACTTGGACTTGTAACAGAACACCTCACCTCTCACACGACCGGATTGTTAAATATAAAGAAGTCGAGGGCCCACAACAACCGCATTCAAGATTGAAAATCTCTACGGTTCAACTAAACCATCTGATGATTGCCTAAGTCAACACAAAATTCACAAGGTCACTAACTAGAGCTATTTCTTTACAAAAACTTGTTCTTAACCATAAGCTCATAGTTAAGTGTGTTGGTACCAAGTGAAACATGTTCGAATCTTATTTATTCATTACACTACTTGTTTTTACCTAAACATCAAAAACTGACTCAATCCCTTAAGAAGGTTGTGACGCCATCCATCATTAGGAAGAGCCACCCGGTTCACACAAGACCCACCTCTGGAAAGAACCGTGACATTAAGAAAACCAAAGTCTTATTATTTGTTAAAATATAAGAAGAAGTTAACAAATAAAAAAAAATCTAATAAAGTAATTAAGAAGCTATACTATTAGGAAAGAAAAACGAAGAAGCTATGAAACAAACTACTAAAGGTAAAACAAATGAATATATACAAGAGGGATGAATAATTATATACATAATGAGGGATAGAGTAAAGATAAAAGAAAAGGAAAAAGAGTATTTATATTTAAGTTATTACAGGCCCAAGATGTGATCAAATGTCATAGATAGTCATCCAAATCATCAAAATATCCAAATAGACCACCCCCCGAAAAAGAGCAAGCATTGTCCCCAATGCTTAGCAAACAAAACATAAGAGGGTACAGAGTAAACAAAACTCCATATGTGGTCTCGGGGTTACTAGCAGCATCGCCACCCTCGGTCTCCTCTAACTGTATACCATCATCTCCGGGCTGAGGGACCACACGGTTGGAGAGCATCCATAGCATTTCCTCAGTAGTGGGGGCAGTGAGATCTGGCTCATCAGACTTGCCAGCCTCTACTGATGGTGCTGCTGGATCAGCCGGTACTGATGAACCTGTCTCCATCAATAGGTCAAAGGGCAAGTCACCTGCTGCTGCTAACTTCTTCACCTCTTATCTCAAACTTTCCACTGTCTTCTTCGAAGCCTGGGACTTTCTCATTTTCTTCACTTGCTTGGCCAACTCCTCAATGGCAATCCCTGAGCTACCAGAGTGTCCATGATAATCTGCTGGTTGTCCAGAATCTTGTTCAAAGTTTCCTCCACTAACGGAGGCACCTGTGGCATTGTTGGAGTAGAGGACTACACTGCAACAATACTGGAGATGTCAGACATCTTAGAAGTGTCTTTCTGCATCCAGTTGTTGAGGCTCGCCAAAGTCTGGGAGACTCGCAATGCAATGAGAGGATAGGTAGATGAGGATGGCACTGGAACAGAACTGGGAGGCCTGGAGGATGATGGTGGTGGCATGACGGCTGTCCTAGAGGAAGAACCAGGTGCTATGGTAGGCATGGGTGATGAAGATAGCTCAGCAGCAACCTCTGAGCCTACCATTATTGGCTCATTAGACTGGCCAACTGTGGTAGTGTCCGTCCTTTTGAACTTTGAGTTGTCCGCACCCTGCAAGTGATACCAAGAAAAAAGCTTCTTAACTTTTACCTTTGTGTCATATGTCCTTGGCTCCACCTTTGCATCATTGAAGTACTCTGTGAGGGTGTTCGGAAAGGGGTAGCACTTTTCATTCTTATGGACTGCAAATGTGATTCTGGTTGACATGATATCACCCACATTGATCAGGTACCCCACCATAATAGAAGCCACAAGAACTGCTCGGGGAAGTGGGAGGTTGTTCTCATTCAAGCTTGAATCAATTCTGTTGCACACAAAAGTTTTCCACCCTTTAGCTTCGAAGTTGTGGATGGCCTGGATAATAGGCACTCTGCTGTTATCCATGGTGGTGGTGGTCCTGGGGAAGCCAAAATCTTAGATAGCCAAGGGCGAGTTGCTTCACCCAAAGCTAACTTCAATACGGGTTGAGGTGTTTGGGATGGAGGGTCAGGCTGGACCTCCATACAGTGACCCTCAGAGGTTTCCCTAGACAGGGCATATTCACTGGTGTCCGAGGAATCCAGTACTCTGCTTGCGGTTGCTTTCTTGCTTATTATTTTCTGAATGCCCAGTGGTAGGCTACTCTTTCCTCGACCTCGACCCACGGAGGGCTCACCTCTCCCTTTTGAAGAATCACCTCTGTCGCGGGATCTAACCATTGTCTGCAATACAAGTTACATTTGTTAGTTGAATTCAAAGGAAAGAAAACAGTTGAAGCACAGTTGCGGACAAGCAGTCAGTAATGAGGCAGTGCGGTCCGCACAAATCTGAGTGCGGCCATAGACTGCCTAGTGTGGACCATACACATTTGAAGTGCGGCTGCATAACCTCGAGTACAGACCGCACAATTTTGAGTGCGGCGCATAACCTTGAGTGCGCACCGCACAATTTTGAGTGCGGCTGCACAAGTCCCAAACTGAAATTACTGGTTCTCTGAAGTTTAAAGTGCGGACCGCACACATTTTTATGCGGTCGCACACTTCTTCTAGGGACCGCCACATTTTGAGTGCAGTCTGTACAGTTCAACCATATCTAAAACCCTTTTTTCCAGTTATGCGGATCGCACAAAAATGTGTGCGGCCGCACAATTTGAATTGTATCGACACTGAAGTTAGGCTTCTTGCCAAATTTCAAAGATTACGCATGGTGTGCACAAATTGACACAATTGTTGGTCTATCCAGTCCCTAATGAGCATGTATGTAACTACCCACATGATTTTGAAGCACAAATTAAGCACATTTGATATTTTTAGGCCTAAAATTAACTAAACTACTCAAAGGAATGAAAAATAAAATTTAAGAAAAATGCACAAAAATCTACATGAATTGAACATACAGTAGTGAGTGATGCAAGTAGGAATCTTTCTTGATGAAGTGAGTGTGATTTTGGAACAATTTTTCGGATTACACAGTGTTTACTAGGGCTTGGGGGTTCAGAGAGCGTAAAGTGTGAATAGTGGTAAAAAGCTTATTTATACCCTAGCATAGGTGGTTCATGTCTTACTTGAGTGCGGCTGGATATTCTGAGTGCAGTCCGCGCTCCTTACCTTGAGTGAACAATGCTGTGCGGTCCGCACAAAAATGAGTGCGGCCGCATAACCTTGTGCGGTCCACAAACTTTTGAGCGCGGCCGCATAATGACCCTTTCTCTGCAAAACCAACTTTAGAGAGTTGACATTTTTGGGTACCCAGTTGTGCGTCCGCATAAAAAATTGTGCGGCTATGGACCCTTCTGTGCGGTCCACATATTTTTGGTACGGTCTGCATGAATTCCATACTTGGCTAATTTTTTTTCCAGATTTGTCCTGCAATGCACACTCATTCCTGTAATTCACTTCAAAACCAGTTAGCTCAATACAAAACCTATCCAAAAAAAAGAAGAAAAATAAGAAAATGAAAAGAAAAATGGGTTGCCTCCCAAGACAAGCCTGATTTAACATCGCGGCACGACGCAAGTTACCATCAATCACTTGAAATGAAGTAACGCCACAATGTGACGATCAATCTTGCCAAGATAATGTTTCACCCGGTGCCCATTGACTCTAAACGCCTCATCATTCTTATTTTTTAGATCTAGAGCACCAAAGGGTGTCACATGCACAAGTTCAAGTGGGCCACTCCACTTGGATTTCAACTTTCCCAGAAATATCCGCAACCGAGAATTGAACAATAACACAGATCGCCTTCTTTAAATTCTTTATTCTGGATATACTTGTCATGGAGATACTTCATTTTGTCCTTATACAAGGACGAACTTGAATATGCATGGAACCGAAACTCATCAAGCTCATTCGATTGTCCCACCCTTAAGTTGGCGGCGACATCCCACTCAAGATTAAGCTTCTTCAATGCCCACATAGCCTTGTGCTCAAGTTTCACCTGAAGGTGACAATCTTTTCCGAACACTAACCGATACAGAGACATACCGATTGGTGTTTTGTAAGCTGTCCTATAAGCCCAAAGAGCATCGTCAAGTTTCTTCGACCAATCTGTCCGGTTGGCATTCACAGTCTTTGATAAAATACTCTTGATCTCCCGGTTGGAGACTTCAACCTGCCCACTTGCTTGAGGATGATAAGGGGTCGACACTTTGTGAGTGACACCATACTTGGAGAGTAAAGTATCAAAAGCTTTGTTGAAAAAGTGCGATGTCCCATCACTAATAATGGCCCTTGGAGTACCAAACCTTGTGAATATGTTCTTCTTCAAGAATGCTACCACACTCTGAGATTTATTGTTGGGCAAAGCCACGGCTTCAACCCACTTCAACACATAATCCACAACTACCAATATATAGGTGTTCCGACATGAACTCACAAACGGACCCATAAAATCAATGCCCCACACATAAAAAATGTCAATCTCCTAGATGGTGGTGAGGGGCAACTCATTTTTCTTGGAAATCCCACCAACCCTTTGACATTCATCACAACGCTTGACGAGATCTCTTGTGTCCTTGTAAAGAGTAGGCCAATAGAATCCACAACTTAATACCTTTGTAGCCATTCTCCCTCCACCATGGTGACCACCATATGGCGAAGAGTGGCAAGCCTCAAGAATTCCCAATTGTTCTTCTTCCAATACACATCTCCAGATAACACCATCAGTACAGATTCGGAAGAGATAAGTCTCATCCCAATAGTAATCAAAGAAGTCCCGTTTGAGCTTCTTCCTTTGGTTTGAAGAGAACTCATACGGTACAATGCCACTCACAAGATAATTGGCCAAGTCGGTGAACCATGGCATCTCGATCATATAAATGGATAGGAGTTGCTCGTCGGGAAATGAATCATTTATCTCAAGGCCATCATGTGGCCTCCCCTCCTTCTCTAATCGAGACAAGTGGTCCGCCACTTGGTTTTCACTCCCCTTACGGTCTTGGATCTCAAGATCAAATTCTAGTAAAAGAAATACCCACCACATCAATCTTGCCTTATAATCTTTCTTGCTCATCAAATATCGAAGCTCCGCATGGTCGGTGTGAAAGATCACCTTTGTACCCATCAAGTATGGGCGGAACTTCTCCATAGCAAAGACAATAGCAAGGAGCTCTTTTTCGGTCATTGTATAGTTTACTTGGGCCTCGTTCATGGTCTTACTAGCATAGTAGACCGGATGGAAGATCTTGTTAATACGCTGCCCCAATACCGCTCCAACCACCACATCGCTTGCATCACACATGAGCTCAAAAGGTAAGCCCCAATTTGGTGCGGTGATAATAGGAGTAGTAGTCAACTTATACTTGAGCAATTCAAATGCCTTCATACAATCTTCATTGAAATGGAACTTGGCATCCTTCTCCAAAAGTTTGCACAAGGGGTTTACAACCTTAGAAGTCCTTGATGAATCGGCGGTAGAACCCCGTATGACCTAGAAAGCTCCTCACTCCCTTCACGGAAGTAGGGGCAGGGAGTTTGGATATCACTTCAATTTTTGCTTGATCAACCTAAATACTATTCTTTGAAATCCTGTGACCGAGGACAATGCCTTCCTCGACCATGAAGTGACAGTTTCCCAATTCAAAACCAAGTTAGTTTCCTCGCATCTTGCCAATACCTTGTCCAAGTTGTCCAAGCACTCTTCAAAAGAATTACCCACCACATAAAAGTAGTCCATGAAAACCTCAAGAAATTCCTCCACCATATCGGTGAAGATGGCCATCATACACCGTTGAAAAGTTGCCGGTGCATTGCATAACCCAAATGGCATCCCCGAGAATGCGAAAGTACCATAGGGATAAGTGAAAGCGGTCTTCTCTTGGTCCTCAAGAGCAATAAGAATCTGATTGTTGCCGGAGTATCCTTCAAGGAAGTAGTAAAAAGCACGTCTGGCAAACCTATACAATATTTGATCAAGAAATGGAAGCGGAAAATGGTCTTTCTGAGTAACTTTGTTGAGCTTCCTATTGTCCATGCACACTCTCCACCCGGTGACAGTTCTTATGGGGATCAATTCATTTTTGTCATTTGTTATCACAATCATGCCCCTTTTCTTTGGGACACATTGCACCAGCGAGGTCCACGAGCTATCGAAAATGGGGTAAACTACCCCGGCATCCAACCATTTGATGATTTCCTTCTTCACTACCTTTTGCTCAGCCTCATTCAATCTTCTTTGATGTTCCACGGAGGGTTTGGCATCCTCCTCCAGAATAATTTTGTGCATGCAAAAGGCGAGGCTTATACCCCGAATATCTGCCAATGTCAAACCTATTGCTTTCTTCCTCTTTTTGAGCACCGCCCAAGGTAGAGTCTACCTGTACGTTAGTTAAGCACGACAAAAGATTAACAGGTAAAGTGGAACAAGGGCCAAGAAACTCATACCTGAGGTTTGCAAAGGCTTTCACTCCAGGGTGGGAGGCTCCTCGATTGAGGGCTTTGTTGGAGGAGTCTTCCGGTTCTCAAGGTCCAAGGACAATTTTCTGGACTCACAAAAATATATGACCCCATTCCTTGCAAAGCATTGACACATTCCACAAAGCCTTTCTTCTCATCCTCATCATGATTTAGAAACACAGCTTCCAAGGTGTCCTCAACATTCATCACAACACTTGTGTCATTAACAATTACTTCGATCACTAGATCCATAAACGAACAAACTTTGGTGTTATTTGGCTGCCTCATTGATTTGCATACATGGAACACCACTTTTTCATCACCCACCCGGAAGGTGAGCTCACCGGCTTCCACGTCTACTAGAGCCTTCCCTGTAGCAAGGAAAGGTCTCCCCAAGATAATAGACACCTCGTAGTCAACCTCACAATCAAGGATCACTAAGTCCGCTGGGAGGATAAACTTGTCGACCCGAACTAACACATCATCAATTACCTCCAATGGCCTTTTCATGGTCCGATCCGCCATTTGTAGCCTCATCGATGTGGGTCTTGGTTTCCCAATCCCCAAATTTTTGAACACAGAGTAGGTCATCAAGTTAATGCTTTCCCTCAAATCACATAAAGCTTTGGAAAAATTAGCGCTCCAAATAGTGCACGGGATTGTGAAGGCGCCGGGGTATTCCAATTTTGGATCCATGTAATGTACAATAACACTCACTTGATGTGTCATTTTTATTGTTTCACAATTTATTGATCTCCTCTTTGTTACCAAATCCTTCATGAACTTGGAATATCCCGGCATTTGTTCTAAGGCTTCAACCAACGGCACATTTATGGACAAACTCTTCATCATACCAATAAATTTCTTGAATTGATTCTCACTGTTTTGCTTTGCGAGTCCTTGAGGATATGGAGGAGGAGGCCTTGGCATGGGTGCCTTGGCCTTTTGCACTACCAGATCCGGTATGTCAATCACGTGTTCCCTAGACGGGTTCACTTCTTCTTGTGTCTCCTCCACACTTTCATCAATGTAAATCCTCACATCTTCATTAGATTGAACATCATTGCTTGACATGTCATCTTCTTGAGCCAAAACATCATCATCCGCCACTGTTATTTGGTTTGAGGTACTTGCAACTCCAGCTCTTCCGCTTCTTGTTGTTATGGCCATTGTATGCCCCGTATTGTTTCCACCCTTCGGGTTCACTACCGTATCACTAAGTATTTCCCCCTTAGGGAGAGTGTTTAAAGCTTGAGATATTTGGCCAAGTTGAACCTCCAAATTGCGGATAGATGTGTTGTGGGAGGCCAATTGAGCATCGGAGTCGGTATTTTTCTCCATCATTTGTTTGAACATATTTTCAATCTGTCCCATTTCATTATTGGAAGAACTATAAACTTGTGATCGATATGGATGCGGGTTGCTTGGCTGTTGATACATCGGGGGACTTTGAAAGCCCGACCCCCGATTCCCTTTATTGTTATTGTTCCAACCACCTGATTGTTGTTGCCTCCCCAATTGCTTTGATTGTTTCCATCCCAATTACCTTGATTATTGCCTCCCCAATTTCCTTGGTTCGCTTGATTACTCCAATTGCCTTGATTGTTATTGTTTCCACCACTCCAATTGCCTTGGTGTCCTTGGTTGTTCCAATTTCCTTGACTTCCTTGTGATCTCCATTATTGTTGATTTTAGGCATTGTTTCTTTGACCTTGATAATTGTTGACATATTGCACTTCTTCTTCTTGCTCATTATATGAATCACCTTGGTCTCCTCCGCTATCTTCTTGTTAAAATTGTTCCGGACGATTTTATACTTATTGACCTCTTTGTCGTCTCTTGTTCATCATCATGTTAACCCCTTCCATAGCATTCACTTGTTTCAGCCCTTGAACCTGTTGAAGCTGAGCCTTGGCCAATTGGTTCATTATGGTTTTCAACTCGACAATAGCTTTCCCATGATCATGTAGCTCCTTGTTTAGGTGAATAACATTTGGGTCACCTTGAGGAACATTGGCCCTACTTTGCCATGCCGACAAAGTATCTGCCATCTCATCCGAAATTTCACAAGCTTCGACATAAGGCGTGTTCATGAAGTTCTCATCGGTGAGTTGATTTACCACACACTGATTTGTTATGTTGATCCCCTTGTATAAGGTTTGTTGGATCATGGCCTTGGTCATATCATTATTCGGGCACTCCTGGTACGATATCTTTCCCAAATCTCATGCAATGGCTCATTGGACTCTTGCTTGAACGCTAGAATTTCATCACGTAGTTTAGCCATGTGCCCCGGAGAGAAGAATTTGGCAATGAAATTTTCGGCCAACTCATCCCAAGTATGGATGGAATGATTGGGTAATCTATCTAACCAGTCCAAAGCCTTTCCCCGTAGAGAAAAGGGAAATAGCCTCAAATGCAGTGCATCCTCGAAAACATTTGTTTGCTTGCTCCCCCAACAAGTATCGACGAACCCCTTGAGATGCTTGTAAGCATTTTAGCTTGGAGCTCCGGTGAATAAACACCTTTCCTCAAGTAGTGTAAGCATCACTTTGGTGATTTGGAAGTTGCTCGCCCTAATACGAGGCGGGACTATCGCACAAGCATAACCCTCGTTCAGCAACACCCGGTGTGCTGCCGCTCTTGGTGGATGTGGGGGAGGGTTTGGGATATTATCATGAGGCGGTCGGCCTCACCTGTTTACTTGAGGTTTGGGATGAATCTCATCTCCTTGATCATCATCTACCTCCTCCCCAATGGAAAATTCCCGATGGGCTCGTTGTTGAGAGCCATTTTCATACCGATAAGCAATTCAAAAACAAACTTAGTGACTAGGAGCCAAAAATTGATCTCGTCCAAACCCACACCACAATTAGGTAGTGAGGTGGTCAATGCAATAATAAACCCAACGAAGGTCGAGATCATATCCAAAGGGAGTTAGAATAGGGATTAGGTATATATCTAGTTTGATTGTATGATTCGTCCTAAATTGCTCTTCCACATTCTTGATTTTTGTTCTACTTATACTTTGTTATGTTGTTTGCAAGTATAAAATTAAGAGACAATATTTTTGGTTTTGTCATTTTTCAAATGATAAAAATGATCTAGGGTCGTGACTTCCACCTAGGTGGTTACTTAATGAGTTGTAAACTCTAGGAAAAGTTTGATTGGTCGGGGTTGTAATATAGCAATCACACTCGAATATTCACTCTATACCTCTCATTAGTTTGAGTGATTTTGCCCAATTTGGCTTTCTCAAATACAAATGGGTATTGCACAAAACAAGTGATAAATTCTCAAGTCGGGTCTTACTATCTCTAGATTCAACCCTTTAATTGGGGCTATCAATTTCTTGAGTTCACCCCAATTTCTTGTTAGCCAAGTTTTCCTAGAATTAGTCTCTCTTTCTCAAGTAGAGACTAAGTCAATTAGGCATGAACCAATGTTTGCAACCATTAGTTCTAGAATTAAAGCAAGAACTCAGCTAAATATCATTAATCCAATCACAAACAAGCCCTAAATCAAAAACCCATTAAATACCCACACTAGGGTTGGGTCACAAACCTACCTAGAAATATAGTTACTCATAAAAAAATGTAGAAATTAAAGAAGAAATAAATATAGAATCCATAATAATTAATTATGGGAAGAAGATCTAATGTTTGGAGACAAATCTAGTACAATTTACTTAAAGCAGTAAATAAAAACGGCTCAGGTGCTCTTACAAAACAAAACTTACCCTAAAAATGACAAAAAGTCCTATTTATACTATGCTGAACATATCTAACAAAAATACCCCTGCGAAGATTGTACGGCCGCATAATTCTGAGTGCGGTCCGCACTCTGATCTTGACTGGTCAACTGGGCCTTCTACGGTCGCACAAAATTGGGATGCATCCGCACTTTATTTAGTTGTGCGGACTGCACATTTCTGAGTGCGGTGGCACACTGGCTTCTGCGGCCGCACAATAATCATGCGGTCCGCACAACTTCACTTCAAGGTTGTATGAATCTCTTCCTCTGCAGTCCGCATATTAGTGAGTGCGGCCGCACAATAATGGTGCGGTCCGCATACCTTCCATTGCTCAAAATCCCAACTCTCTGAACCTCTCTTCTGCGGCCACAACAAAATTATGCTATTTGCATACTCTGAAGCTACTTTGACCAGGATCCTTCATTGTTTGTGGCCGCACATAGTGTTGTGCGGTCTGCACTATAAGCACTTTTGTCCTGTTTTGGTTCTTGTCCAATTTTGATTCATTTTTGAGTTGATTTACACTTCTTTGGCTCGTTTTCCCATATTCCTACAAGAAAGCTCATTTCATTAGTTCTCGGGATACCTTTAAGCATTTTTGACCTAAAACACAAGTAAAAGAGAGCAAATAAGCGGTCAAAATCCCTACTTATCAGCGGTCGCAGACTATAAAGAACCATTGTCAAAATCACTTCATGAAGTTCGAACCGCACAATTATTGTGCCGCCGCAGAAGATAAGGTTCAGAGAGATGACATCTTGGGTCCCTGAAGAAGTACGGACCGCACTATTATTGTGCGTCCGTAGAGTTCAAAAGTGCCCATAAATGTGCAGTCCGCAGAAATCTCTCCTTTCCAGCTCTAGATCAATAGTGCGGCCACATTCAGAAATGTGTGGTCCGAAGAATTTGAAAAAGAGTGGCCGCAACCCAGAATTGTGCGGCCACAGAAGTCCATCCTGTCAAGTCAGCCTCAAAGTGCGGACCACACACAGAATTATGCAGCCGCACAATCTCTGCATGGGCAATTTTGTCCGATAATTTCAGCTGGGTATAAATAGATCTTTTTGTCAAATTTAGGTTAAGTTTGAACACCTGAGAATAGATAGCCGTTTTTCCTTTACTGTTTTGGGTAACTTTGTAATAGTTTATCATTTTAACATTATATTTTCTTCTCTTAATCATCTATTATGATTTTAATCTTACTTTTTTCCTTAGTTTCTTCAATTTTATCCATGAGTAGCTAATTTCTTAGCTAGGGTTGTGACCCAACCCTAGTGTGGTGCCTAATGTGTGTTTAATTTAGGGCTTGTTTATGATTGGTTGTATGATATTTAGCCTAGTTCTTGCTTAAATTTAAGAATTAATGGTTGCAAACATTGATTCACGCCTAATTGACTTAGTCTCTACTTGAGAAAGAGAGACTAAGTCTAGGAAAACTTGGCTAGCAAGAAATTGGGGTGAACTCAAGAAATTGATAGCCCCAATTAAAGGGATAAATCTAGAGATAGTAAGACCCGACTTGAGCATCTATCACTAGTTTTGTGAACTACCCATTTGGACTTGGAAAAGTCAAATTGGACAAAACCACTCAAACTACCGAGAGGTATAGAGTGGGTAATTGTGTGTGATTGCTATATTACACCCCGATCAATCAAACCTGCCCTAACGCCCACAATCCGTTAGGTAACCACCTAGGTAGAAATCACGACCCTAGATCTTTTATAAACTTGAAAAACAACAATACCAAAAATACCGTCCTTAGCTTTTCATTTAAAAACAATAGCATAAAAATTGGAAGTAGAAAGAAACAACCAAATATGTGGAAGTGCATTTTGGGCACGTCATACACTTAGTCTAGATATATACCTAATCCCATATCATCTCTCTGTGGAATCGACCCCGACTCACATTGGATAATTATAATTGCATCGACCGCTTCACAATCCCAATTAGTGGTGTGAATTTGGAGGACATCAACAATCTCAAATTTGAATTTTGATGGTTTCGTTAGCTCTGTTAGGTGATATTGTACTTAGGAGCCCGTCCGAAATGTGATTTGGAGGTTCGTAGTAGAATTAGGCTTGAATTGGCGAAAGTTAGAATTTTGGCAAGTTTGACCAAAATGATATCGGGGTCGGATTTGATTTTTGGAAGTTTGAGTAGGTTTGTGGTGTCATATATAACACCTGTGTGAAAAATTTGAGGTCAATCCGACGTGGTTTGATAGGTTTCGGTGTCGTTTGCGGAATTTGGAACTTTCGAAGTTCATTAGGCTTGAGTCCGTGTGTAATTCGTGTTTTTGATGTTGTTTGAGGTGATTTGAGGGTTCTACTAAGTTCGTATCTATTTTGGGACTTGATGATATGTTTGGTTGACGTCCCGGCAGCCTCGGGTGAGTTTCGGAGGGTTAACAGATCATTTTTGGACTTTGGTTGTTGGCTGATTACTGCTGGTTTCCTCTTACGCGTTCGCGAGAGGAGCGTCGCGTTCACGAAGGGTGTTTGTGAGCTAGGAAGGTTTTGTTCTACATGTTAGGTTGGATGCGAACGCGAAGGTATGGCTGTGTGTGCATCGCGAATGCGGGTGAGGTGTCGCGTTCGCATAAAGATGTTGAGATAGCTGGGGACCCCAGGCCCTTGGTCTACGCATTTGCGGCGCAGGGGACGCGTTCGCGAAAGGGTGATTTTGCAAGAGCTTCACGTTCGAGAAGCTGTGGTCGTGTTCGCGAAGAGTTAAGTTGAGGGGCAGGCAGATTGTTCTACGCGAACGCGAGAGGGAGGTCGCGTTCGTGATGAAGGTGCATCTGGGAAGATTTAAAAGATTAGAAATAAGGGTTTCGAGTTCATATCATAAAATTGAAGTGAGAGCTCGGTAGAAGGCGATTTTGGAGAGATTCTTGCGTGTGTTTTTGGGGTAAGTGATTCCTATCTAATTTTGGTCAAATCCCATGATTATGCCTTTAATTCCACCATCTAATTTGTTATTTTGGGGTTGAAAATTGGGAAAAAGAGGAAGAGTGCTTGAGTTAGATTTTTGAAGTTTTGAATGAGATTTTGTTATCAGATTTGGGTAAATTTGATATGGTTAGACTCGTGAATGAATGGGATTTCGGGTTTTGTGACTTTTGTCGAATTTTGAGACGTGGGCCCGTGGGCCGCTGTTTGAGCCGATTTTGGATTTTGGCTATAAATTAGTATTTTTCTTATGGAATTGATCCCTTTAGCCTGTATTAATTGTATTGTACTGCTTGTGGCTAGATTCGGGACATTTGGAGACCGATTCGAGAGGCAAATGAATTTTGGAGTAGAATTTTGCTCGAATTGAGGTAAGTAACAGTTTTAAATCTGGTCCTGAGGATATGAAACCCCGGATTTTATATTATATGATTGTTTGGACGTGACACACATACTTGGTGACCGACGTGTGAGCATACACCGTGGGAATTTGGACTTGGTCCATTCCGTAAAATTGGAAACTTGAACAAAATTGTTGTTAGGTATATGCTATTCATGTGTTATAGATAATTAACTGTAAATCCTGTTAGAAATCATGCTTAGGCCATGTACTGGTACTGCTGGGACACACAAAGGTCATGTTTTAGGTCAAATTACCTGCTATAAGTTATTTGTACTCAGTCTAAGTCTTCATTTGCATATGAAATCTCAGTCTCTACTATTCTTGATTTATACATCATATTATTACTGTTTTAGCTGTTTTCCTGATTTCTGAGAGCCCGAGAGACTGGAGAGATTGATGACTGAATGAGGTCGAGGGCCTAATTGTGAGGATATTTATGGGATCAGACTGCACGCTGTAACATGTTTCTTGATATATATGCCATGATTGGCTTGTTATAGTGCTTGGGCTGAAGGAGCTTCCCCGGAGTCTATACACACCCCCAGTGAGCGTAGGTACCTACTGAGTGCGAGTGCCAAGTGCTGAGTGAACGTGAAGAATGAGTGACTTAGAGGAATGAGTGATTGTTAGGTTGGAGTAAATGGGAGGACTGCGTGAATGTTGTCTTGAGAGGCTGTATATGATTCATTATTGTTGCACACAGTTGCCTTACATCGTTGTTTTGAAAATTTCTGAAAGTTATCTTTATCGGTTTTACTTGAACTTGACATTAATATACTGATTTGACTTAATTTACCGGATTTGGGAAGCATGTCTATTTTCCTTGTTGAGTTTACTAAAAATGAATTATAATTGCGTAACTCGTCACTATCTTCAGTTCCTTATTTATTATTGTTATTTATCGAGTTGGTTGTACTCACGCAACACCATGCACTTCGTGTGCAGATCCAGGTGTTTTCAAACACAATGGAGGTTGATCTCGTGCGGAGTTGATTATCGGAGATTTACGAGTTAGCTGCCGGCGTTCGCAGTCCTTGTTCCTCCTTCCTTGTCTTCTTTTCTTTTTCTTTATTTGTATTTTGATACAGACTCTTGTAGGCACTATTTCCTAGACTGGTTGTTTAGATGCTCATGACTTAGTGACACCCTGATGTTGGGGCTATTTTCCGCACTGTATTTTGGGTTTAACTTCTGTTTACGAAAACTCTGTTATTTACAAACTTTTGATCTATCTTTCTGTGAAATATTGAAAGTACTTTGAAAATGTCGGCTGCCTAGTACCATCGATAGGCGCTATCACGACTGCTAGGATTTGGGTCATGACAGTAAAAGACTTTTTTAGGAATACGTACATAAGGCTAATTTTGAAAAAATAAATTGAATTTTTTCTTGATTATATAAATGGACACTTATTTTGGATCAAAATAAAATACAAATGAATCACTTGTTGTGGAACGGAGGGATTACATACTTCCTAAAGTATAATTTATTCAATCGTCTTTTACTTAAAGGGAGGGATACAATGAATCTGGTCCAACTTCCAATATCAAATTCATTGAGATTTGAGACACTTCAATCGACATAAAAAAAAAAGAAAATTCTAACAAAAAGATAGTACGGAACTGTTACAAATCCACTTTTGTTTAAACAGAATATGAAAAGAAATCCATGAGGATGAGAGCTGGATTTTTCTTGTAATGGTTACAGACTTTTGTATTAAAATTCTTTGAAAAAAAATTAAATGATGGGAAACCTTGTCAGTTCCGTTTCCCATTAGATTCATGACAAATAAATAAAAGGTTTTCTTCCGAGTTAGAATTTTCTTTTATTTTTTTTAAAAAAAGAAGGAAATATGCTAGGCTAATGAAATTATATGAAGCGAGGATTTCATAATCCTTCTCAAAAAAAAAAAAACTTTAACAATATTTTCATAAAGTGAGACTTGTACTCCGAATTTCGATAGTTTCCCACAATACAATTCCAGCATGTTTGGATACAAATATTTTGTCTAAAACTGAATATATACTCCCTCCATCCCAGAAAGAACCCGACTATACATCCAATTTTTTTTTAAAATTTTTTTAACTATATGAAATTCTGTTTTACGGAATATTATTTCTAAATATGCATATTTTATTTTGACAGAACAATTTAGTTAAAACACCCACATCTTATTTTATGCTAGAAATTAGATGCAATAACCAATGGAAAAAATGTTGGACTTAAATGTCATGAATTCTGAGTTAAAGAATAAATTCTGAAGTATGTAATTAAGTTTGTGTTCACTTTTTTTTTCCTAGACATATATAGAATCACCATTGCAATATTCTCGTAGAGTCGTCTAATTTTGGGAGCGCTTTACTCCTAAAATAAAATTTTCTAATACAAATATGAATTAGTTGGGTATTAAAGTGGATATAAAGGGTAACAACATATAGTGGCTGACATAGTGAATATAATAAGGAGGGAGTTTCCCTGACTTAAGGCACCCCTCCCCATTTGCTGGACTAATTCCAAAAGTAAAAAAAATGAATCCACATGCATGCTCCTCTTGACAGATTCTGATGGAACTCACTTACAGCCTGTTTGATTAAGTTTTTTCAATTCTAGAAGTATTTTTTTTAAAGTTGGAGTATTTAATCAAGTTTTTGGAAGAAAAAAAATGCCTTTGAGGAGAAACAGAAGTGACAGTTATGGAGAAGCAGAAAGAATTAGCTTCTTTTCAAAAACACATTTTTGAAAAATATTTTAAAAAAAATACATTTAGAAACAGTTTTTAAAAATTTGGTCAAAAGTTCTTTTCAAATTAATTACCCAACACAAATTATTTCTCACAAAAATACTTTTGAGAAAAAACTTTTAAAGAAAAACACTTCTCATAAGCTAATTTTTCCCCCTCAAATTCCTCCTTTACTTTCCTTTTTTAACTTTTTTTGTTTTGAAGAGGATTGGAATCCTTGAATAAACACTGCAAAAGTTATCCATTTTTTTATTTCACAAAGTACTGTTCATACTTGAAGCAAGCAAGCAACTAATTGAAAACAAGATATAAGTACGTCGTATATAATAATTTTAAAAATTACACGAGCGTCTAATTTGGTCGCCCCCATTTAATTTATACCCATTTTTAAAAAAAAATTTAACTTGTACTCACTTTTTAAACAACTTCAAACCCCTTTCTCCCACCTTCTCCTCCTTCGTTTTCTTCTTCTTCTCCTTCTTCTTCTTCTTCTTCGGGTGATAATGATTTTATATGATGGTTGTGAATATATTTTAATGTAGTTTATGATGTTTTACGATGGTGAGCTGTTATGACGCTTTATTTTTTACTATTACTTAGGGTTTCTTCTTCTTATTTTTCTTAATTGCAAAATGAGTTCATTATATTTATTGTTATTTTGACAAATTGATGATTGGGGTTTGTTCTTGACGATATTTGAAGGTTATGTTTCAAATCTGAGCTCATTTGGAGTAGATTTAAGTATTAAATCGTATATTGGATTGTTATAATTCTAAGAACAAATTTCTGTTTCTGGGCATTTTTCATTTTAGACTTATTGGTCTTAAGTGAATGAAAACCTTTGTTGCACTTCAAACTTTTTAGCCTTAAGTACATCTGTTGCACTTCTTACCTTTTGGCCTTAAGTGCATCTGAAGTGTAATTTTTTCACTTCAAACTTAATAGCCTTAAGTGCATCTGAAGTGCAAATTTTCACTTCAGACTTTTTAGCCTTAAGTAAATGAAAACATTTGTTGCACTTCAGACCTTTTGGCCTTGTGGCATCTGAAGTGCAATTTGTCACTTCAGACTTATTGGCCTTAGGTGCATCTGAAGTGTAAATTTTCACTTCAGACTTATTAGCCTTAAGTGGATGAAAACCATTGGTTGCACTTCAGACCTATTTGGCCTTAAGTGCATTTGAAGTGCAATTTTTTCACTTTAGACATTTTTTCTTTTAACTTCAGACTCGACAAGCTGAATTTGATCATAAAGTGGTACGCTGCAAACTTTTTTGCAAAGTGGGTATATGTTCAATTGTAACCCCAAAACCGGGTATAGATGCAAAAGCCCCATAATAATTTATGTATTCTCCAACAATATACTTCCGATTTTTTGGCCTTTTTTTATGGTCCATAATATCAAATTTTTTAAATATCAAGAAAGAATTAATGTCACGACCCAAATTCCCAACCTTAGGGATCGTGATGGCGCCTAACACCACACTTGTTAGATAAGCCAATGTTAGAATTCGATTAACTACTTCTCATTATTTATCCATTTAGACATAATAAAGCAATCTACAGTAAACTGAGTCTATTGGCTTTTAATGAATGATTCCCAATATAATAAAGAGAAATAAATAATTAATTAATTAAACAAAGTCACGAAACTAATCATATAAATGAATCTAGAACTACTCAAGATTCTGGTGTCACAATTCACGAACTACTAAAGAATACTACAAATAATGGCTGAAAGAAATAGTGTAACTGTTCTGAATGATATAAAATATTGTATGTAAAAATAGGAGAAGACTCTCGAAATCTGCGAACGCCGATAAATATACCTCGTGTCTCCAAATGAATCGGGTGGTCGTCCTGAAATCCTCTACTGCTGACTAGCACCTGGATCTATGCAAAAGAGCACAGAGTGTGGTATCAGTACAACCGACCTCATGTACTGAGTAAGTGCCGAGCCTAACCTCGACGAAGTAGTGACGAGGCTAAATCGGGCTTCAAAAATATAATCGATAACAACAATAAATAATAAAGCCAGCAGGAAGTCTAAACCAATAAATAAATAAGTGCTGCAATAAAATAAATCAACTCAACTATAACCAGTTCTCAAATAACTCTTCAAAATTCCAAACTTTAACTTTGAATAAAAGTAGTGCCAAAATATGAAAATAGTAATATAAAATAGAAAATTTCAAATCTTTGTTTCCTTTGAAAATCAGTAAAATATAAATGTCCTCTCTTATCGCTCCTTGTTGCGGCGTGCAACCCGCTCCCACCTGTCTTCCCTTATTGCTCCTCCATAAAATATCACCCTTATTACTCCTGTTGCGGCGTGCAACCCGATCCCACCTGTCTACCTTATCACTCCTTGTTGCGGCGTGCAATCCGTTCCCACCAGACATATCATATCAATTTATTTAAGATTTCACAAATTCAGGCCAAGCCTTTCACAATACTTTTGTCTCAACAATTATAATTAATAAACTGCATTATTCTCATAACTTCATCAATAATCTCTCAATCATGAAACCAACAGGAATATCAAATATAAATACCTTATTCATACAAATAATACCAAACCTCTCAACCATGTTTATATCACCAGGAAACCAACTCAAACAACCAATACTCTTTCCAAATAGTCACAACAATAACTAACAACAATTCAACCAGGCCAAATAGTCATAGAATCGATAATGAACATATAACAGTTAAGACAATGATCAAATAAGTAGGGAACGGGAAAGGAGATCATGTTTAAAAATCAATTTGGGTGGTGCATAGATACTCGTCACCGCACCTATACACCACGCCCATGCATTTCATATAGCAAACAAATGGGGAGTCATATTCCCTCAAGCCAAAGTTAGACCAAACACTTACCTCAATTCTGCAGGCCACTTACTGCTCAATTATTGCTTTTCCTTTTGAATTCACCTCTAACTTATTCGAATCTAATCAAATTTAACCTAATATCATTAACTAATGCTAAAGGAACTAACTTTATTGAAAAATATAATTTTTCCTAAGTTTTCTCAAAAAAAGTGAGAATTCGACCCCGGGCCCGCTAGGTCTAAACTCGGGGTTCGGACCAAATTACGCTTACCCATTCACCCACGAACCCAAATATGCAATTAGTTTTGAAATCCGACCTTAATTTGATATAAAAATTCAATTTTTACAAAACTCCTTAATTCTACCCAAATCCTAAATTTTTACCATGAAAATTCTTTGTTTTTGCTTTAAAAGTAAAGCAAAATAATAAGGAATTGAAAGAACAAGGTTTGGAATTGATTACCTATGAATTGGGGATGAAGATTGTTGAAGAAAAATCGTTTTTAGGGCTGGAACCTTGAAAAATTGGAGAAGAAAGGGTTCTGCCCGATTTTAACAGGTATTTTTATTAGCTGGGCTGGGCAACTGTGCGATCGCGGATAAAGAGGTGCGATCGCACATGGTAAGGGAAATTTGAGCAATGCGTTCGCATGGGGAGGGGTGCGATCGCACAGTATACTGACCTCCCCTCCCCCCAGGCCTGATTTACTTAGTGCATTCGCATGGCATTTGGTGCGTTCGCACAGTAGGGCATTGGTGAAGCAATGCGATCGCACTCCTTGCTTTGCGTTCGCACAGCACAAACTTGGGACCCTTGAAGACTACACTATGCGATCGCGGGCATACCTATGTGATCGCATAGTATAAAAATCTGGACACCAGATATTGGAAAACCAACAGTTATTTTCAAGTGTAAAATACCCCGTGGCCTATCCGAAACTCACCCGAGCCCTCGGGGCTCCAAACAAATCATGCACGCAAGTCTAAAAATATCATACGGACTTGCTCGTGTGATAAAATCATGAAAATAACATGTAAATCTATGAAGTAAACCTCAAAACTCATCATTTTCAACAAAAACTCTTAAAGTTCATAATTTCTCAACCGGATATCCGAATCACGTCAAACGAACTACGTTTTTCACCAAATTTGACAGTTAACCTTTATATATCATAACCAAGCCATACCGGGCTCCGAAACCAAAATACGGACCTGATACCAATGATTTTTAGTATTATTTTTTTTCTTTAATTCACAAATATTTCAGCAAAACAATTTCTTTCAAAAATTAATTTCTAAGGCTTGGGACCTCGGAATTCATTTCCGGGCATACGCCCGAGTCCTATATTTTGCTGCGGACCCTCCGGGATTGTCGGAACACGGATCCGGGTATGTTTACTCAAAATGTTAACCAAAGTCAACTTTTATCAAGTTTAAATTCTAAAAATCACTATTTCTCATATTTTCAAATAAAGGCTTTCCGGTTTCACGCCCGGAATGCGCACACAAATCGAGGTATTTAATTCTAGTCTTATTATGGATATTAAGCATGGACCGGAGTCTAATTTTATAAAATGACCTCTTGGGTCATCACAATCTCCACCTCTAAAACACAAGTTCGTCCTCGAACGGACATAGAAAATTACCTGAAGTGGCGAACAAATGTGGGTATCTACTTTGCATGTCTGACTCAGACTCCCAAGTAGCTGCCTCAACGGGCTGGCCTCTCCAAAAAAACTGCACTCGAACTGAAGGAAAACTCTTAGATCTCAATTGGCAAACCTGCCGGTCTAAAATAGCTACCGGCTCCTCCACATAAGTCAAGTCCTTGTCCAACTGGACAAAGCTGAAATCTAACACATGGGACGGGTCACCATGATATTTCCGGAGCATAAACACATGGAATACCGGATGAACTGAGGATAACCCTGGAGGCAATGCAAGTCTGTAAGCTACCTCCCCCACCTTATCAAGAATCTCAAACGGCCCGATATACCTAGGGCTCAACTTGCCCTTCTTCCCAAACCTCATTACACCTTTCATGGGTGACACACAAAGCAATACTCTCTCTCCAACCATGAATGCTACATCACGAACCTTACGATCAGCATAAATCTTTTGCCTAGACTGAGCTGCATGGAGTCTCTCCTAAATAATCTTGACCTTATCCAAGGCCTCCTGAACTAAGTCTGTACCCAAAAATCGAGCTTCTCCCGGCTCAAACCATCTAACTGGCGATCTGCACCGTCTACCATATAACGCCTCACAAGGAGCCATCTGAATGCTCGACTGATAACTATTATTATAAGCAAACTCCGCTAACGGCAAAAACTGATCCCATGAACCTCCAAAATCAATAACACAAGCGTGGAGCATGTCCTCCAATATCTGAATGGTACGCTCGGACTGTCCGTCAGTCTGAGGGTGAAATGATGTACTCAACTCCACTCAGGTACCCAACTCATGCTGAACTGCTCTCCAAAAGTGCGAAGTAAACTGTGTACCCCGATCAGAAATGATAGACACGGGTACCCCATGAAGGAGAACAATCTCCCGAATATACAACTCAGTCAATCGCTCTGAAGTATAAGTACTGGCCACAGGAATGAAGTGTGATGACTTAGTCAGCCTGTCCACAATAACCCAAACCGCATCGAATTTCCTATGAGTCTGTGGAAGCCCAACAACAAAGTCCATAGTGATACGCTCCCACTTCCACTCAGGAATCTCTATCTGCTGAAGCAAACCACCAGTTCTCTGATGCTCATACTTTACTTGCTGAAAATTTAAGCAACGAGCCACATAAACCACAATGTCCTTTTTCATCCTTCTCCACCAATAATGCTGTTTCAAATCTTGGTACATTTTTGCTGCACCTGGGTGAATAGAGCACTTGGAGCTGTGAGCCTCCTCAAGGATCAACTCACGGAGGCCATCAACATTAGGCACACACATTCTACCCTGCATCCTAAAAACGCCATCATCTCCAACTGTAACCTGCTTGATGTCACGACCCGAAATCCCACCTTCAGTCCGTGATGGCGCCTAACGTTGCACCCGCTAGGCAAACCAGCGTGTTAACTGAATTGATTTATTAACAAGTGAAAATAACAAACACTGACTAGATAATTGAGATAAGTACAGAAGCATTAACAAAATCTAAATAACAATAGCTAATAACGAAGAAACCCCTTTAAGTACAAAACCCAGAAATGGAGTCACAACCTCACGAACCAGTCTAAGATTTGGCTAAAAACAACAATTTGAAATAAAATGATATATCTGTCTAGAAACACATAGATGACAGAATGAAGGATAGACAGTAATGCCGAGATCCACGAACGCCTGCGGAACTACCTCAGTGTCGTCTGGAATGGACTGAAGTATACTCCCCCTAACGAGGTCCACTAGGTCCGGCTGCGTAATCTGCACAACATAAAGAAGTACAGGTGTAGCATCAGTACAACCGACCCCATGTACTGAGTATGTGCCGAGCCTAACCCCGGCGAAGTAGTGACGAGGCTAGGACACGACAACAAATTGTACTTGTGCAGTTCAATAGTATAGCAGAAAATAAACAAGAATACAGTTACGGGGAAGAACATGCTGGGGATAAGAGGGGCAACACTTGAATAGTAGAATCAAGTACTAACGGAAATGTAGAAGTAAAACAGGAAATATCAACCCGAACAAGTACAATAGACAGGACATGACCCCTCGTGTATAGCCTCAAAATCACATGGCACGGAATGCCCCCTCGTGCATAAATAATAATGACTCGGCACAGAATGTCCCCTCGTGCATCAATAATAATCAATCGGCACGGAATGCCCCCTTGTGCATAAATAATAATGACTCGGCACAGAATGTCCCCTCGTGCATCAATAATAATCAATCAGCACAGAATGTTCCCTCGTGCATAAATAATATAATCATCGGCACGGAATGTTCCCTCGTGCATAAATAATATAATCATCGGCACGGAATGTTCCCTCGTGCATAAATAATATAATCATCGGCACAGAATGTTCCCTCGTGCATAAGTAATATAATCATCGACACGGAATGTTCCCTCCTGCATAAATAAGAATCATCGACACAGAATGTTCCCTCGTGCATGATGAATATAAAAACAACAATTGATATGAAAGTTTAACAATACGACATTTCAAATGTACAGAAATAATCAACAAAATTCTACTGTCCCGGCAAGGGACTCAGCTATAACCAATCTCACTCAGAAGTATAATGTCAACAATAAAATCCTCGACCGAACACATAATCAATAACTTTCTACGTCATGAAGTAACCTCAAGGTACCACTTCCAAGGTTCCCGATAATTCACAACACGGAGAATATCAAAGACATTAAATAACTCATCAAAATTCAACTCACTGGCATGCTTAACCACAACATATAGGTACCCGTCACCTCACATATGCGTTGGACATGAAGTACACATAGCAAATAAGACTCTATACCTATTCCCTCAAGCTAAGGTTAGGCCAAACACTTACCTCGGCTCCAAGAATGCAAGTCAAGCCTCAATCACGGCCTTTCCTCTTGAATCCGACTCCGAAACGATAATATCTAGACATAATTGACTTAATAACATCAATAATTATTCAATAACTCAATCCCAAAGCCTAATTATACATTTCCCATAATTCTTCCAAAAATACAAAAATTCGACCCCGGGCCCGCTTGGTCCAAACTCGAGGTTCGGACCAAAATCCGATAACCCATTCCCCCACTAACCCGAATATACAATTTTTTTTGAAATTCGACCCCAAAATGAGGTTGAATTCTCAAAATTTCCAAAAGCCCTAACTCTACCCAAAACCCCCAATTTCTACCTTTGATTTCATGTTTTTAGACCTAGAATCTAATGATTGATGAAGGAAAATGAAAAAAATTAGAGTTAAGAACACTTACCTATGAAGCTATGGTAGAATGGTCTCCTAAGAATCGTCCAAGAAGAGTGGAGAAGAAGAAAATAGTGAAAGAATGTGAAAATCCCGTATGGTATTCTGTTTTTGAACATTAAAATCACTGGGCGAATTTGTCTCGCGACAGGTGCCCTGCGATCGCGGAGAGTACTGGACCTTAGACTTACGCGATCACGAGGTGAAGACTGCGATCGCAGTGAGACCGGACGTGGACCCATGCGATCGCGGGCAGATTGGTGCGACCGCAGAAGGAAAAATACCCAGCCCCCTCCCCAACTCTGCTATACTCTATGCGATCGCGGAAGTACCTATGCGATCGCATAGAGTCACAGAAAAACCCCCTCACACTACACTATGCGATCGCGTAGTGTAAAAATCTCGGACACCAGACACAGCATATTCACACCAGATTTTCCCACCTTTTAGCACCCCGACACCTACCCGAAACTCACCCGAGCCTTCGGGGCTCAAAACCAAATATACACACGACTTCAAAATCATCCTACGAACTTATTCGAGTAATATAACCACCAAAATAACATCAAAAATAATGAATTGAACTCCAAAACTATAGAATTTTCTCAAACTTCATAAACTTCTAAATTCTCCAATTTTGATCCGAAACACGTCAAACCAAGTTTGTTTCTTACCAAATTTTACAGATAACTCACATAACACATATTGAACCTGTTCTGGGCTTCAGAACCAATATACGGGCTCGGTAAGACAGATTTCACATCAAAGTTCATTTTCAAAAGTCTTTATTATTTTCAGAAAAATAATTTTCTTTAAAAAATTCATTTCTCAGACTTGGGACCTCGGAATTCGATTCCGGGCATACGCCCAGGTCCCATATTTTCCTACGGACCCTCTAGGACCGTCAAATCATGGGTTCGGGTCCGTTTACCAAAAATGTTGACCAAAGTCGACTTTATTCAATTAATTATCATAAATTCAACTGTTTAACACATTTTCACATAAAGGCTTCCCGGCTACGCGCCCGAGATGTGCACGCACATCGAGGTGAGATTAACAGAGGCTTTCGGGGCCTCGGAACACAGTTTTTGCTAAATTTACACAAGATGACCTTTTGGGTCATCACACTTGGCATCCCCGTGCCGAACCGTGTCCCTAAGGACCGCCAAATGTGGGTCATCATCCTGCCGCTCTCGGATACGATCAATTAGAGAAGACCGAGCGACAATATAAGGTAGGACATTGCGGGGAGAAATATCCAACCTCACGAACTGATTAGCCAAAGTCTGAATGTATGAAGCCAACGATATCTTGCCAACTGAGATATACGCAAGACTACCCATACTCACCGCCTTTCTACTCAAAGCATCAACCACCACATTGGCCTTCCCCGGGTGATACAATATAGTGACATCATAATCCTTTAACAACTCTAACCACCTCCGCTGCCTCAAATTTAGATCTTTCTGCTTGAATAAGTACTGGAGGATACGATGCTCAGTAAAAATCTCACATGGCAAGCCATAAAGATAATGCCTCCAAATTTTCAAAGCATGTACAGTTGCTGCCAACTCCAAATCATGAACATGGTAATTCTTCTCATGGACTTTCAACTGACGAAACGCATACGCAATCACCCTGCCGTCCTGCATCAACACTGATCCAAGGAAAACTCTAGAAGCGTCACAATAAACCGTGAAATAACCCGAATCTGATGGTAACAACAACACCGGTGCTGAAGTCAAGGCTGTCTTGAGCTTCTGAAAGCTCGCCTCGCACTCATCTGACCATTTGGCACCTTTCTGAGTCAATCTAGTCATTGGGGCTGCTATGGATGAAAACCCCTCCACAAAACGACGGTAGTAACCAGACGAACCCAAGAAACTCCTAATCTCCGTGGCTGTGGTGGGTCTAGGCCAGTTCTTGACTGCCTCTATCTTCTTAGGATGAACCTAAATACCCTTAGCTGATACGATATGACCCAAAAGGCTACTGAACCTAACCAGAACTCACATTAGAAAACTTGTCATACAACTGATTTTCTCTCAAAGTCTGGAGTGCTATACGGAGATGCTGCTCATGCTCTTCCCGGCTGCGGGACTATATAAGAATGTCATCAGTGAACACAATCACAAAAGAGTCCAGACGGGGCTTGAAAACCTGATTCATCAAGTCCATAAAGGTCGCTGGAGCATTATTCAGCCCAAAAGACATCACCAAAAATTCATAGTGTCCATACCTCGTACGAAAGGTTATCTTAGGGATATCGGACACCCTAATATTCAGATGATGGTAGCCTAACCTAAAATCAGTTTTCAAAAACACTCTAGCACCCTGAAGCTGATCAAATAGGTTGTCAATCCTTTGCAACAAATTCTTGATAGTAACTTTATTCTGCTGCCTGTAGTCTATGCACATTCTCATTGACCCATCCTTTTTCTTTACAAACAAAATCGGTGCACGCCACGAGACACTGGGTCTTATGAAACCCTTATCTAGCAAGTCTTGCAACTGTTCTTTTAGTTCTTTCAATTCTGGTGGGGCCATTCGATATGGAGGAATGGAAATGGGCTGAGTGCCCGGAGCTACATCAATACAGAAATCAATATCCGTGTCGGGTGGCATACCCGGCAGGTCTGCAGGGAACACCTCAGGAAACTCACGCACGATAGGAACTGAATCTATAGAAGAAACATCGGCATCAGAGTCACGAATATGGGCCAAATAAGCCAAACACCCTTTCTCCACCATGCGGCGAGCCTTGGCATATGAAATTACCCGACTAGGAGAATGACCAGGGGTCCCTTTCCATTCTAATCGAGGCAACCCCGACAATGCTAAGGTAACTGTCTTGGCGTGACAGTCTAAGATGGCATAATAGGGCGACAGCCAATCCATGCCCAATATAACGTCAAAATCAACCTTGTCTAGAAGTAAAAGATCCACACTAGTTTCAAGACCTTCTATGAATAACATACACAAACGGTATACTCGATCTACCACGATAGCATCCCCCACCGGTGTAGACACAGAAATAGGAACACTCAAGGAATTATGGGGCACATTCAAATACGAGGCAAATAGGATGAAACATACGAGTAAGTAGACCCGGATCAAACAAAACTTAAGCAACTCTATCACAAACTGAGATAATACCTGTAATAACAACATCAGAGGACTCTACCTCAGGCCTGGCTGGAAATGCATATAGTTGGGGCTGGGCCCCACCACCCTGAACTGCATCACCAGGAGGACCCCTGATATATGGTCCTCCACCTCTAACGGGATGGCCACCACCTCTAGCGGGCTGGCCTCCACCTCTAGCATGCTGACCTCCACCTCTAACATTCTAACCTCTACCTCTGACTACCTGACCCCTACCCCTGGCTGGCTGGACAGGTGGTGCTGCAGCTGGTGCCGGAACTGTGGCACGAGAATTCTGGTACTGAGGCTGATTACCCAAGAATTTCGGACAAGATCTCCGAATATGTCCATACTCACCACACTCATAGCAACCATCCTGATACTGAGGCTGACCCTGACAAACCGGCTAACCACGATAATAACTCTGGAGAGGAGGTGCTCTGATCGGGTCTGTCTGATCAGGATAAAGTAAGTAAGATCCACGACCTCCTGAAGCACCATGGGACGTATGAAGTGATGAACTAAATGGCATGGAAGATTGGCCTCTACCCCGAGTATATTCGCCCACAGACGAGGCACCGCTGAATCTACCAGAATGGCGAGGTCTTTTCTCTGACCCCTGACCTCCCATCCCAAAATCTGACTCAACCCTCCTAGCTATATTAGATGCATCCTGAAGAGAAATCTCGGACCCTGTTTCCTTGGCCATCTGCAACCTAATGGGTTGAGCAAGGCCATCAATAAACCGTCTGACCCTCTCTCTCTCTGTGGGCCATATAAGAGTAGCATGTCTAGCCAGATCCACAAAACGAGTCTCATACTGAGTCACAGTCATGTTACCTTGCTGGAGTCGCTCAAACTGACGACGCTTATCCTCTCGAGTAGTGATAGGTAAGAACTTCTCCAAAAAGAGATGAGAGAACTGATCCCAAGTTAGAGCAGGTGATCCAGCTAGCTTAGTCAATAAATAGTCCCTCCACCATTGCTTGGCGGAACTAGTCATCTGAAAAGTCGCAAAATCGACCCTATTGGTCTCCAGAATACCCATATTACGCAACACCTCATGACATCTATCCATATATTCCCGAGGGTCCTCTGAAGTATCAACACTGAAATGGACATGAAATAGCTTAATGAACCTGTCGAGTCTCCGCAAAGCATCTGATGACATGGCTGCCCCATTAGCGGGCGGCACTGCTGCATCTGGCTGAATTACCCCAACGGGATTGGCCACTTGAGTCTGAGCCTGAGGAGTGGTATGAACTAGAGTGTGGGTGGCAGGAGTCTGGATCTCGCCTCCAGCCTGAGATACAGCTGCTGCAACAGGGAATGTGCCCGTCTGGGCCACACTTTCCATCAAGCCCACTAAACAGACCAAAGCATCCTGAAGGACCGGGATGATAATAAACCCCTCGGGAACCTGAGCTGGCCCCGCTGGAACAGTCTGGCCGGAACCCCCTCATCAATCTCAATCTGAGGTTCCGCAGCTGGGGCTGGTGCCTGAGCAACGGGCTGAGTCCTGCCGCTGCCTCGGCCTCTGCCCTTAGTAGGAGCTGCTGCTGCTGGAGGACCGGAATGCTGGTCAGCAGAAGATGAAGCACGTGTTCTCGCCATCTGCGAGAGAATAGAAGAATCTAATCAGTATTTGAGATACAAGAATTGCACGATAGAGTAGAAATAAAAAAAAAGAGTTGTTTCCTAACTCAATAATCTCCGAAAGATAAGTACATACGTCTCTGTACCGATCCTACAGACTCTACTAAGCTTGTTCGAGAATTGTGAGACCTAAGCAACCTAGTGCTCTGATACCAACTTGTCACGACCCAAATTCCCAACCTTAGGGATCGTGATGACGCCTAACACCACACTTTCTAGGCAAGCCAATGTTAGAATTCGATTAACTACTTCTCATTATTTATCCATTTAGACATAATAAAATAATCTACAGTAAACTGAGTCTATTGGATTTTAATGAATGATTCCCAATATAATAAAGAGAAATAAACAATTAATTAATTAAACCGATCCACGAAACTAATCATATAAATGAATCTAGAACTACCCAAGAGTCTGGTGTCACAATTCACTAACTACTAAAGAATACTACAAATAATGGCTGAAAGAAATAGTGTAACTGTTCTGAATGATATAAAATATTGTATGTAAATAGGAGAAGACTCTCGAAATCTGCGAACGCCGACAAATGTACCTCGTGTCTCCAAATGAATCGAGTGGTCGTCCTGAAATCCTCTACTGCTGACTAGCACCTGGATCTATGCAAAAGAGCACAAAGTGTGGTATCAGTACAACCGACCCCATGTACTGAGTAAGTGCCGAGCCTAACCTCAACAAAGTAGTGACGACGCTAAGTTGGGCTTCAACAATATAATCGTTAACAACAATAAATAATAAAGCCAGCAATAAGTCTAAACAAATAAATAAATAAGTGGTGCAACAAAATAAATCAACTCAGCTATAACCAGTTCTCAAATAACTCTTCAAAATTCCAAACTTTAAATTTGAATAAAAGTAGTGCCAAAATATGAAAATAGTAATATAAAATAGAAAATTTCAAATCTTTGTTTCCTTTGAAAATCAGTAAAATATAAATGTCCTCCCTTATCGCTCCTTGTTGCAGCGTGCAACCCGCTCCCACCTGTCCTCCCTTATTGCTCCTCCCTAAAATATCACCCTTATTACTCCTGTTGCGGCATGCAACCGATCCCACCTGTCTACCCTTATCACTCCTTGTTGCGGCGTGCAACCCGCTCTCACCAGACATATCATATCAATTTATTTAAGATTTCACAAATTCAGGCCAAGCCTTTCACAATACTTTTGTCTCAACAATTATAATTAATAAACTGCATTATTCTCATAACTTCATCAATAATTTCTCAATCATGAAACCAACAGGAATATCAAATATAAATACCTTATTCATACAAACAATACCAAACCTCTCAACCATGTTTATATCACCAGGAAACCAACTCAAACAACCAATACTCTTTCCAAATAGTCACAACAATAACTAACAACAATTCAACCAGGAAAAATAGTCATAGAATCAATAATGAACATATAACAGTTAAGACAATGATCAAATAATTGGGGAACGTGAAAGGGGATCATGTTTAACAAAAAATTTGGGTGGTGCATATATACTCGTCACCACACCTATACACCACGCCCATGCATTTCATATAGCAAACAAATGGGGAGTCCTATTCCCTCAAGCCAAAGTTAGACCAAAAACTTACCTCAATTTCGCAGGCCACTTACTGCTCAATGATTGCTTTTCCTTTTGAATTAACCTCTAACTTGCTCGAATCTAATCAAAATTAACTTAATATCATTAACTAATGCTAAAGGAACAAACTTTGAAAAATATAATTTTTCCTAAATTTTCTCAAAAAAGTAAAAATCCGACCCCCGGCCCGCTTGGTCTAAACTCGGGGTTCGGACCAAATTACGTTTACCCATTCACCCACAAACCCAAATATGCGATTAGTTTTGAAATCCGATCTTAATTTGATATAGAAATTCAATTTTTACAAAACTCCTTAATTCTACCCAAATCCTAAATCTTTACCATGAAAATTCTTTATTTTTGCTTTAAAAGTGATGCAAAATAATAAGGAATTGAAAGAACAAGGTTTGAAAATTATTACCTATGAATTGGGGGATGAAGATTGTTGAAGAAAAATCATTTTTAGGGCTGGAACCTCGAAAAATTGGAGAAGAAAGGGTTCTGCCCGGTTTTAACAGGTATTTATATTAGCTGGGCTGGGCAACTGTGCGATCGCGAATAAAGAGGTGCGATCGCACAGGGTAAGGAAAATTTGAGCACTGCGTTCTCATGGGGAGGGGTGCGATCGTACAGTGTACTGACCTCCCCTTCCCCCAGGTCTGATTTACTCAGTGCGGTCGCATGGCATTTATTGCGTTCGCACAGTAGGGCATTGGTGAAGCAGTGCGATCGCACTCCTTGCTTTGCCTTCGCACATCACAAACTTGGGACCCCTGAAGACTACACTATGAGATCACGGTCATACCTATGCGATCACATGTAAAACACCACGTGGCCTATCCGAAACTCACCGAGCCCTCAGGGCTCCAAACAAATCATGCACGCAAGTCTAAAAATATCATACGGACTTGATCGTGCGATAAAATCATGAAAATAACATGTAAATCTATGAATTAAACCTCAAAACTCATCATTTTTAACAAAAACTCTTAAAGTTCATAATTTCTCAACCGCATGTTCGAATCACGTCAAACGAACTCCGTTTTTCACCAAATTTCACAGTTAACCTTTAAATATCATAACCAAGCTGTATCGGGCTCCGGAACCAAAATACGGACCCGATACCAATGATTTTTAGCATTATTTCTTTTCTTTAATTCTCAAATATTTCAGCAAAATAATTTCTTTCAAAAATTTATTTCTAAGGCTTGGTACATCGGAATTCATTTTCAGGCATACGCCCGAGTTCCATATTTTACTGCGACCTCCCGGGATCGTCGGAACACGAATCTGGGTCCGTTTACTCAAAATGTTGACCAAAGTCAACTTTTATCAAACTTAAATTCTAAAAATTACCATTTCTCATATTTTCAAATAAAGGCTTTCCGGTTTCACACCTGGTATGCGCATGCAAATCGAGATATTTAATTTTAGTCTTATTATAGCTATTAAGCGTGGAACAAGGTCTAATTTTATAAAATGACCCCTTGGGTCATCACAATTAACTTCTTTTTTCCAAGGTTGTCATGAGAGTAAAGAGCCTAGAAGTATTTGTTATAATTTCAATGAATAAATTAAGGTTAATATGATCAATTACATTGTTAATTAATACTAAAAGGTTAATTACACTATATTATAAGAATGAAGACCTTTAGTGTAAATTAAATTACTAAAATATTTATTAAAAGTTAAATAACTTATTTAACCTTCACTTATAAAAATACTCCTATAATACTTTTGTACCAAAAAGTAAACTTGCCTTCTAATTAATAAATAATAATTATTTATAAAAGCAAATTAAAATATTTTCATTGAAGTTGTAAAGTAATGCGTTGAAATTCCTAGAGTAATTATTGTGATGCATGCATTTAACATGTTCACATTCTCAAAGTAACTTTTTTAAACTTGACTCTTCATATTTGTAGATATACAAAACAATATTTGATGGAAGATAATTGGTCCTGTCGTTTAATGTTTTAAATAAATAATCATTTCTGCCCTAATTGTTCTTGCACATACATACAACTTACAAGGTGGACTTAGACATAATCAAGGATATTGTAACGACCCGATCGGTCGTCTTGAGAATTTAAGCTTCGTTCGGTGGCATAAGGCCTTGAGCAACTTCACATTATGCATATCGACCGGCGTGCATGGTTGAATTCAGTTACCGGATGATTCGGAGTCGAATTGGAAGAATGATTCTAGTTTTGGAAGCTTAAGCGGTGAAAATTTGACCGTAATATGAATTTTTGTGTGAACGGCACCGGAATGAGTTATGAATGATGTCAGCATCTTCGTATGGTGATTTTGAGTTTGGGAGCGCGCCCCGAATGTGTTTTGGAGGTCCGTAGTAGATTTAGGCTTGAATTGGCGAAAGTTAGATTTTTTGGCGATTTTGGTCGGTAGCGAAAATTTTGATATCGAGCCCGGAATGGAATTTCGGAAGTGGCTGTAGGTTCGTAGTGTCATTTGTGACCTGTGTGTGAAATTTGAAGTCATTCAGACTAGGTTTGATATGTTTCAATGTCGTTTGTAGAATTTGGAAAATTCTACGTTTCTTAGACTTGAATCTGTGCTCAATTCATGTTTTTGATGTTGTTCGAGGTGGTTTGAGGGCCCGACTAAGTTCGTATGATGTTATAGGATTGATTGGTATGTTTGGTCGAGGTCCCGGGGGCCTCGTGTGTGTTTCGGGTGGTTAACAGATTGGTTTTTGGAAATTTGGAGTTGCTGATCTGCTGGTGTTTGGACTCCTGGTGTTTTTCCGCACCTGCGGATGGGGACTCGCAGGTGCGAGATTCGCAGATGCGGAAGGTGAACGCAGATGCGGAAGTTGGGAAGCTAGGGTGGTGCGCAAGTTTGGCCGCACCTGCGAGCCCGCCGGTGCGAAACCTGGGCGCAGGTACGAAATTTGGCAACTTAAGTGGAATGCGCAGGTGCGACTGGTAGGACCGCAGGTGCGGAATTTGTAGGTGCAAGAAAAGGCCGCAGGTGTGAGGATCGCTGGGTAGAAAAGGGGGCAGAATCAAGGGTTAGTTCATTTTTTACTCCATTTTTGATTTTGAGCTTGGAAGAAGACGATTCTTTGAGGGATTTTCAGAGGAATATTGTGGGTAAATATTTCTTACTTGAATTTGGTTTTATTTCATTAATCTATTGTAGTTTTCCTCTTTTAATCAAGATAATTAGGTGGGAAATGTAAGAAATGGGGGAAAAAAGTTTCCCAATCGAAATTTTGAGTTTTTGATCGAGTTTTAGGCATCGGATTTAGATGATTTTTGTACGAGTGGTCTCGTGAGTGAACGGGTGTTCTAAATTGGTAACTTTTACCCCATTTCGAGTCGTGAGCTCGGGGAGACTTTTTGGGCGTTTTTTCTATTTTCTTGCCTTAGCTTCGAATTCATTAGCTAAAGTAGTTACTTATAGTATTATTTACATTATGCAATTGATTAGATTAGATTTGGGCCATTCAGAGTTAGATACTCGTGGCAAGAGCGTGGTTTCAGATTGAGTTTAGTGATTCGAGGTAAGTATCTTGCCTAACCTTGTGTGGGGGAACTACCCCTTAGGATCATAGTTGCTCGGACATATTTGTGGGAAGTTTGTCTTTTAGGGTTCTTAGGTCCTTATATTCACCGCGTATGAAGTTGTTCTTGATACGTTTGAGTTCTTATTTGCTAGTTTCACCTCTACATGCTTTGATTAGAGATAATTGCTTTAGGATTCACCCTTACCGTCTACTTGACCCTGACTTGACTTAATCGAAGGTTTTACCTCTTCTATCGTCATGCTATATTTTCATAACTTCTTATCCTTAATTAAAATTATTATTATCTCGTCCTATAATTGTTTAGTCTTAATTGGAGTTATGATGATCATTTGCTGCTTACCCTTACTTGAATTGGTGAATATTCCTCAAAATTGCTCAACCTAAAAAGGGGATTAGATAAGCTACATCTCAGTTGGCTTGCCTTTATTTGGAACAATTTGACTCGTGTTGGCTTCTTATTGTTGACATGCATATTGTGGAAAATGTTGCTACATTTTGTTTTGTTTTCCCTTGTTAAGTTATTCTCCTTGCGCCTAGCATTCTTTACTGTGGTTATTCCTTGTGAATGAGTTCTACCGTTCTTTGTGATTTAAAGTTCTTGAGTTGATTTACTCGCCGTACCTTGCATTACTGCCATTGTTTCTTTTGTAATTATTGTGGTGATGTACGAGGTGTCTGTCATGCTATGGTTGTTATCTCTGTTGGTTGCGCTGCATATTGAAATTATACGGAACGATATTCCGGGTGATGCCCTGCATTGCATATTTATTTTGGGACTACAGACGTATTCCGGGAGATCCCCCTGTACTGCAAATTTTTTTGGAACTACGGATATATTCTGAGAGATCCTCCAGCACTGCATATTTATTTTGGGACTACAGACGTATTTCAGTAGATGCCCCTATACTGCATAATAAATTCGGGACTATGGGACGGGATCTCGGTAGATTTCCCCTGTTGATATATCTGTGTTCGGAAATGTTAATCTTCTATGCTTAGGTGTCACAGGGTGACCTACACCCGAAGAATATTTACTTGGAAAGTTGTATTTGAAAAGTATTTATCTTGAAGAAACTATATTTGAAGAATATTTAGTTGAAATTATATTTGAAAAGCATTTATCTTGAAGAAACTATGTTTGAAGGACATTTATTTGAAAAGTATATTTGAAAGGCATTTATCTTGAAAGAACTATGTTCGAAGAACATTCATTTCGAAAGTTTATATTTGAAAAGTAATTATCTTGAAAGAACTATGTTTGAAAGATATTTATTTGAAAAGTTTATATTCAAAAGAAGTATATTTCGAAAGAATATCTTATTGGAAATGATTATATTCTAAAGATTTCAATATAAAAACTTACGGGTAAAAGTTTACACTTGAAGGATTTGACTAATTAATTGGGGTTGTTGGCTAAGGCCTGATGTGGAAACTATTGCAGTGCTGAGTTACTACTTGCCCTTACTCTATTGTGGTTTTTCGAATTTGGGCGGTGTTTCTGTCCATCCTTCTGTGTCTTATTATGGTGTTCCGTTGTCATTTGTTGTCTTTCCTTCCTTATTGTAGTTGTTATGTTGTTAGCCATATTGTGTAGTCATTAGATAGATGTCATGTACTATCATTCCTATGCTTATGCTTGTTCAGTTTATTAGACCAGTGTGTGTCTTGACTAGTCCTCGTCACTAGGCTTTGTTGTGGTGTGCTCATATTACGCTTTTGCACATTTTTGTGCAGATCCAGGTATTTATCGTTCGTTTCTGTGCTGATCATTACTGAGGAGACTCAAGGTAAACCTACTGTTGCGTTCGCAGGATTCAGAGTCAATTTCCTACTTGTATTCAACTGTTTTCACTCATTTCCAAATAGTTGTATTTAAAAGTTGTAGTTAACTCTATAGAGCTTATGACTTGTAGGGAAAGATTGTAATTTTGTAAAGATTTCTATATCGAGATTGTTAAATTTTTCTTTATTCTTACTGTTATTCAATAAATGTTAGGCTTACCTAGTCCCTAAGTGCCATCACGATACCCTACGGAGGGAAAATTGGGCCGTGGTAGTTGGTATCAGAGCTTTAGGTTCGTAGGTGCTACGAGTCATAAGTGAGTTTAGTAGAGTCTTGTGGATCGGTGCAGAGACGTCTGTACTTATCTTGGAGAGGCTACAAAACTATTAGGACAATTTCACTTCCTTCATTCCTATCGTGCGAGCTCATTAATCTTGAAGTTTGAAATTTATCATTCCATTCTCTCACAAATGGTGAGGACACGAGCTGCGGTTCCTGATGATGTTACCCCCAGAGAAGATGTCGCTAGGGTCAGAGGTAGAGGCCGGCGAGGAGCATGTGCCGCAGCTAGGGCACCTACCAAAGCAGCAGTTGAGGAGCCGCCACTAGTTCCGGTTGGGGGAAGGTATCGAAGGGGCATGTTGTTACCCCCAGACTTCAGGAGACTTTAGGATAGTTCCTGAGCATGTTCGGAACATTGGTTCAGGTGGGGTTGATTCTGGTTGCACCAACTACTTCACAGACCGGGGGAGGAGCCCAGACTCCCGCCACCAACACTCCCGCCACCCACACTCCCTCCACCCACACTCCAGAGCAGCGAGTTCACGTTGGTCAAGTTCCAGGTGTCAATGGTGACACAGCTTGTGGTTCCAGTTCAGCTCACCGTCAGAGCTGCAGCATCCGAGGAAGGGCAGCTTAGATTTGCAAGGTTCAAGAGATATAACCCTTCTACATTTAGCGGTTTGGCTTCAGAGAGTGCACAGGGTTTGCTGGGGAGTGCCATAGCATCCTCCACACTATGGATATTGTTGAGACAAGTGGAGTTACTTTTACTACGTTCCAGCTTAAGGGAGAAACTTATCAGTGGTGGCGGGCATATGAGTTGGGTAGCCCGGCCGATGCAGCTTCACTTAAACGGGTTCAGCTTTTAGAGATGTTTTTGAGAAAGTTTGTACCTCAGTCCCTTTGGGATGCATGGCGCGCGGAGTTTGAGCAATTGCGTCAGGGCACTATGTCAGTATTTGAGTATACCGTCAGATTTAGTGATTTGGTCAGATATGTACCTTCCTTGGTCTCTATGGTTAGAGAGCATGTCCGTAGATTCATTTGGGGGCTCAGACATGATATTCAATTCAGCATGATTCAAGAGTTGGAGTCAGATGCCTCGTTTCAGCAGGTGGTAAGGATCACTCGCTAGTTAGAGGGCATGTGGGACCGGGAGCGAGAGGACATCCGAGACCAGGAGAGAGAGTTCAGGGAGGTGAGGAGGCCTCGTGGACCGGAGAGATCTGCTGGTCCTTATTTTGGAGGCAGGGTGCGACATGGTAGAAGTTTTGTGGGTCAGCCAGTTCAGTTTGCAATTTCAGTTTCACGCAGCTTTTAAGGTGCTCATGGGTCTTAGAGTATTCGTACGACGCAGTTCCACCGCCACATCAGCAGAAATGTTATTTTGAGTGTGGAGATATCAGCCATATGGTGAGAGATTGTCCCAGGCTCCGGGAAGATGTGTTACAGCAGGGTATTTAGGCGAGTAGTGGCGCCCAAGAGGGGGAGGCCTGGCTCTTTGATGTGTTTCATATAGCAGGCTTAAGGCCGTTGTGCCAGATGTTATTATACATGCATGTTTTGATCTATTGCAGAGGGGCACCATTTGTATTTCCTTATAGTTCTGCTGGTCGGGACGAGTTCCCTTATTTGTTGCTTCATTTATGAGTGAGTTTCATGCCTTGCACTCTATTTTTGTATTTGCTCCTGTTGGGAGATTCTATAAGTGCTAGCCCATGCCTATCATTGTTTTTATTCGTCATTGAGAGTGGTGAGACTAGAAGTACGTCCTGGTTGTTCATCATGTTAAGCTTGATGTGATTTTCCTGAGTATTTTGGTTACGAGCTGTGATTTGATACTCTACCGGGGTGAGAGTTCAATGAGTGCTGTGATTTATTGGCAGAGCTGAGTTAATGGAAGATTTCAATTGGTATGATACATATTCTATATTTGATTTAGAGTTGAGGGCGAGACCCTCGTGATCTCTTGTGATTCGATATGTTTGAATCGAGCTGAATACCGTGGTGGAAGTTATATCAGGGTGGGACCCTTGTGATTTGTTCATATGCTTTAATTCTTTCCTTGTTATATTGTTTTTGTAGGTTAATATTGATAGAGAGTTCTGTATGTCGGGCTTGTTTGGTAGTTCCCTTATGTGTTCTCTTTTCATATCCTGTCATTTTCGTTCTGTGCACCTAGAGTTTTAGCTTGCGGGGTGTGTGCCCGGTAGTGTTAGTTGTCGCTTGGTGATTCGGGTGTCAAATTATGAGGTCCTCGTATTTCTTGAATTATTATCAATGTTAGGGAGGTTTGAAACAGGGTTCTATCGGATATGAGGCTAATTGCCGGTGCTGGGTTGATTTCGGGTAGCTATCATGATCAGAAGTGTTATTAAGGGCCTATGTGTGGTGTGTTATGTTGTGTGGTCGTACCTTGTGGGTGTAGGCATGACTTGTTGCAGCTGGTTGAGATCGATACCGGATATGGATTAAGAATCGGGTGTTTTTGGAAATGAATGGAAGGTAGGAATTTGAGGTATGAGGCTTATCGGTGTTGGTAGAAAGGCTAAATTGCAGTTGATATTGTGTCGTCAGGCTTATGTAGATTAGGGTGACGTGAGATCACCCGCGGATGTATGTTGGAAGTGTGCATTCAATGATTTGATGAGTTCGAGGCGAATCTTGGCATGTTTGAGGACGGGCGTTTGTTTTAAGAAGGGGAGAATATAGTGACCCGACCGGTCGTTTTGAGAATTTAAGCTCCGTTCGGTGGCGTAAGTCCTTGAGAAACTTCACATTATGTATATCGACCCATGTGCATGGTTGGATTCGGTTACCGGATAATTCAGAGTCGAATTGGAAGAAGGATTCTAGTTTTAGAAGCTTAAGCGGTGAGAATTTGACCGAAATTTGAATTTTTGTGCGAACGGCTCTGGAATGAGTTATGGATAATGTCAGCATCTTCGTATGGTGATTTTTTATTTAGGTATGCACCCGAAATGTATTTTGAGGTCCGTAGCAGATTTAGGCTTGAATTGGCGAAAGTTGGATTTTTTGGCGATTTCGGTCGGCAGTGGAAATTTTGATATCGAGCCGAGAATGAAAATCCAGAAGTGGTTGTAGGTTCGTAGTGTCATTTGTGACCTGTGTGTGAAATTTGAAGTCATTCGGACTAGGTGTGATATGTTTCGACTTCGTTTGTAGAATTTAGAAAATTCTACGTTCCTTAGACTTGAATCCATGCTCAATTCATGTTTTTGATGTTGTTCAAGGTGGTTTGAGGGCCCGACTAAGTTCGTATGGTGTTATAGGATTGATTGGTATGTTTTGTCGAGGTCCCGGGGGCCTTGGGTGTGTTTCGGGTGTTTAATGGATTGGTTTTTGGAAATTTGGAGTTGCTGATCTGCTGGTGTTTGGACTCCTGGTGTTTTTCCGCACCTACGGATCGGGAGCCGCAGGTGCAAGAGTCGCAGATGTCATGTTCCGTCTTTCCTATGCTTATGCTTGTTCAGTTTATTAGACCAGTGTGTATCTTGACTAGTCCTCGTCACTACTTCATTGAAGTTAGTCCTGATACTTACTGGGCTTCGTTGTGGTGTGCTCATACTACACTTCTGCACATTTTTGTGCAGATCCATGTGTTTATCATTAGTAGCTGTGCGAGTCATTGCTGAGGAGACTCAAGGTAAACCTGCTGTTGCGTTTGCAGGCTTCGGAGTCACCTTCCTACTTGTATTTGCTGTTTTCACTCATTTCCAAACAGTTGTATTTAAAAGTTGTAGTTAACTTTGTAGAGCTTATGACTTGTACTATCGGATTTGGGAAAGATTGTAATTTTGTAAAAAATTCTATATCGAGATTGCTAAATTTTTCTTTATTCTTACTTTTATTCAATAAATATTAGGCTTACCTAGTCCATAAGACTAGGTGCCATCACGATACTCAACGGAGGAAAAATTAGATCTTGACATATATATGTTTAACTAGTTAACTTCAGGAAGGAAAAGGTAATCGCATCGACCTTCGAGTTCAATAATCACTTGCTTTTATATATTTGCATGTTAGATAAGTTTAAATAAGATCTTAGTGTTACTCGACAAATTAGACAACTTTCTTCTCTTGTAGAGATTGGTCCGTCATTTGTATATCCTCCTCTGGCAAGAATGAGTTGCATACTACCTGATTTTATGTTGTTGCTTAGAATTCTTGGTTGAGAAATGGTACTTTGTGCATCGGGTTTGAAGTGACCTTTGTAGTTTAGTGGCAAAGTATACTTGTAGTTGCCTAAAATCGAGTTAGTTTTCTGGAACTACCATTTTCGTATTGCTAAAAATACTTTTGCCTTACAGAATAAAGAATGAATAAGAATACTGGAAAAACAATATACGAGATATGTTAAATGGAGATTGCCCCCGAGTTGGAATATACCACATTTATTGTCAGTTTGTGGAATCTCATATAGGAGTATGTAGGTTCAAATATGCTGCACCTTAATTTTTTCTACACTGATATAGACTCAAAACTTTTAAATTTAAATGTTTATTTATTAAAAATTTTATTTTACAATTGTCATTACCTATTACGAAACATTACCGTCAGTTTCTCTCACGTCTTTTATTTATAAAATAAATTAAAGTGTTACCTGCTAGATGTAAATTTTATTCGTTTAAAAGATGCAAGTCTTTCTTGCATAACAATTAGTAATATTTCACAATTTATTTCTTACCCGAATACACCTATCAACTGAGGCATCAAGTGTATGTTTTACCGTATAGATATTCTTAGATGTTCAATGAATCAGGCTCCTACCTTCAAAGTTATTTTAAAATAATATCCTTTAAAATTTGAGTTATTATTTTTCCCCTGAAGATAAATAATAAACCTTCAATAAAATAATTATTTACTTATTACATTAGAAGTGAATCGGTGAATTAGAAGTGAAGCAGCAACACTTAAATGCTTCAGGTGCAAGTAACTACTATTCTTATAACATAACCGTAGGTAAGCATTAAATTATATTTATGAAAGGGTGGAACAGTAACGGTCATTCTTGGAACACAACAGTTGATAAACATTTCACTTCAATCTGCATCAAATATGTATCAACATGGTTTCTGAAATGAAAATTCTTTTACCATTCAGTGTTTTGATTTATTCTGATCTATTTAATGTTTTTATCTTAACTTCACAATGGCTATATACGATTTGTCGAATTAATTATTAAAATTTTCTTTTGACAGTGATAAGACATTAATTTAAAGGATGTAATACATGTACCTTTTGTTAGAAGGAACTTAATTCCGATTTTTAGGCAAAATAAGAGATGGATATTTGTTTTATGTTTCGAATAACTCTTGAGTTATCGAGCTTGATAAACATTTTATCTCCTGTGGTACATGAATGCATGACCTTGTTATTTTATATCTAAACAGAACAATATTAGTCTATGTCATAAGAGAATATGTTCTTCACAATTGAATAAAACTTATCCGTGCATCTTTGTCTAAATCATATTAATTTGGATAGGATTTCAAGTTGTTCAATGATGGACCTTAAGGTTTATTGAAAGTAGAGGCATTACCAACTTGTAGATCCTGTTTGGAAGGAAATTTGACTAAAGCATATTTACCTTCAAAAGGAAATAAAGCCAGTGATAAGCTAGAATGAATTCCTTCTGATTTGTATGGTTAAATGACATACTCGTAAGAGATAGTTTTGAGTATTTTGTGACGTTCATAAATAATTATTCAAAATATTAATAAATTTGTTTGATGCACCGTAAGTCTTAATAATTTAAGTAATCAACGTTTTTAAGACTTGAAACGGAGAAGCACCAAGGAAATATATTAAGTTACTGCAATTTGATTGTAGTGACGAGCACCTCTCTAAAGAGTTCTTTTGTTACTTATCCGAATAAGGGATTACATATGAATTGTCTACACTGTAAACTCCATAATAGAGTGGTATGGTAAAAAGAAGAAATAAGTCTCTTTTGGACATGGATAGATTAATGAAATGTTATTCAGATTTGCCTAATTCGTTTTTGGAATATTTCCTAAAAACTGCAAATTACATTCTGAATTTAGTTTCTTCTAAATTAGTACCTATGACATCTATAGAACTATGGACTGAATGTAAGCTCAGCCTGTAGCCTGTTAAGATATAGGATTGCCTAGCACATATTGATCACGCTCAACTATGTCTAATAAAAGACTAAGCGGGCGTTGCAAATATAATCCGGGGTATTATCCCCAGAGTCGATCCCACAGGGAGTTAACGTATCAAGCAAGCTGTCAGAATGCTAAACTTTCACTTGGTGTTGTTTAAACTACTACAACTGAATGAAAATATTAAAACTAAAGATTAACTACAATAAGGTGTAAATAATTGTAATAAAGGTCTAAGGTTATGGTTTTCCCCGTCGGTGAACTTACTTCTCGCATACTTTATATAGCTTGATTAGTTGTCTCTATCAATCATGAACACTCTATCTACCATAAATCTCTCTCAAGTAATTATGATAATTTACTAGATGCACTCTCTCAAGTTACGCTAGCTAGATTGCATTACAGTTCACTTTAGATTGCACCCGAGGTATCGTTATCTCTAATCCAACCTCTAAACCCTCG